>OMLF01016401.1:0-10522 GCA_900302615.1 Holocentrus rufus | reverse complement strand
AAGAAATAAAAATTCTAGCCTAGCTGCATTCCTGTCATGCCTAGACATCAATTCAACATTTAGTCAATAGAGTCCAGAAGTGGTTTCAGGCAGACAGGCAGGCAGACAGACAGATAGCCACAGTCAATGCTGCTGCAGATGCATGGGGGGCTGGGCAGGAGTGGGTGGTAGAAACCCAATCTCCTCGTATTGGGTGCCCACTGCCCCCAGAGAGAGAGAGCAAGAAACAAGAGGCCCAGCTGTCCTTAACAATGGACCTGCCCCTCACCAGCCAGGACTCAAAAGGTCTCATTCAGTCCCCAGGCTCTCCAGGGGCTGCTTCCAGGAAGGCTAGCCAGGACTTGCCCCTCGCTGTGTCTGCCTTGGACTAGTCTGTCTTTATGTGTCTGCCCATTTTAAAGGAAAAACCCACCCTAAAATGCTTGGGACACAATTATTCACAGTGCACACAGAGCAAGACAGAGCAAGGGTCTCTTTTTAGATTAATAATTTTTGCATTGATGTTCAACAACCACACAGGGATAAATCCACTGATAAAGGGACACATATATCAGTTTCTCCACTGTAAATAGCCCAAAACAGTCTATAATGCAATGTAGCCACAAGAGATGTTGCATTTTACTTAATGGGTAACACTCATTTTATTTTGGACCAGAAAAACTTGCTCTGTCTGTGCTGAAAATCATTCTGGGAAATATTGGAAATCTCTCACTCAAGTAGAAGCAGATGGGGCAGGTTGACGGAAAGTGGGTACGCCAAAAAAGCAAATTACAGCACTTCATCACAAAATAACTGGAATGCACAGAATATCACAGATTGGTGTTATATAAATGGTGTAAGAGTATCCCGAGGCCTGCTCCTCTTCATGTTTGTGTGTGTGCGCATATGCAACCATTCTGTATCACTGTTGAGGTTTGTATGGCAAACACACTATCTCCTTACTACATGATGCCATTAGAGTAAACTACATCCCTAATGCTGCAAGCCCTCTGTAGTGCAGTTGTCCTTCTTTCCTACAGGAACTCTTATTGTAATTTTTTTTTTTTTATACAGGAAATACATTTGTCCCTTGGAGGTCTTCCGAGGACGATCATGTATAGATACCATCTATAGTATCTCCTGTGTGTACATTCCCATTCTTCCCCGCAGAGTTAACCCTCTCTTATCATGGCTGGGGGAGGGGAGAGTAACTAAATCTGCACCGTCAGAGCTTGGCAGTTGGTCCCACCCATCCCAACCCCGAATCCCTGGTTACACTTCAGTTGGCTCGATCAAGGCCATATGTTTGATTTTTCTGTCTCTCATGTTACATATGCATCTGTTTGCTAAGCAGCAGACCTGGGTCAAACAGTGTATGGAAATAAATGGAAATGTTGTTTTTTCAGCCCACGTCATCTGTCAGATGATAGATAGGTTGTGTCTTATTAGATGTCATATTAAAATAAAACTGCAGAATCTTTAGACATTATTATTATTATTAAATTAGACATTAAATGGTTTATATGACACACTTTAACACAGATGGTGGTGAGATTAAAACATAATTTTAAAATAATCAGCTATATGATTTATTTATTTATTTATTTACTTTGTCATATCATAATTACTTCTTGTGAATCAAATTATTGTGAAATAATACTGTTCCTTATTTTGCTAAGGACCCCCTGGAAGGCGTTCAACGATCCATCCATCCACCCCCAGACCTCGCTTTTAAAACCACTAATTTAGCCAATCATAGACAGAATATGAAAGTCAATTAGCGTGCTTTTCTGGCACCTTACCAACACTATTTAAGTTGTAATAATCTGGTAAACCACACCCACCTGGTCCTCCATGCTTGCTATGGGAAACACTAACATTTATTTGCGAATATAATATGATCCACGCCTGCTCATCATAATCAAAGAGTGTTTTTTTACTCACGACCGGGCCCTTCTGATGTCAGTTCATGTTTGCGAGCTAGCTGGTGTTTGTTGATGTGGATGATGTGTCTGTGATAAGTGTGAGCATGAGAGGGAGAGGAGTTTGAGTAAATACATTCGGCAGAGAGATGTGTGGGCGAAACAAAGAGAGGAGGACATGTGTGTGATGGTGTTTTGTGTTCGTGACGGTCCCCTGGGTATTCCCCGAGAGAGAGGTCTTTTTTCATACAACACAAGCACAAGCAGAGCTCCTTAGGGGAAAGCAACCAGTCAGTCAGTTCCAGGGCTTAAAGCTAAGGCTTCCCCTCCCCCGTCTTGAAGAGGATCCACACACACACTTCATACATACACACGCACACACACACACCGAGGCCCATGCATGCAAGCTTCTGTGTATAAGCACACGCACAAAGCATACATATAGGCATTCTGCTTGCATACACACATGCACACCCATGCATATGTCCTCTTTTTCCTTCACTCTTTCACGTTGTCCTCAATGTCCTCTCTCTGTTTATTCATGGCGACCCCAGTGCTGATACCATCTCATTCTATCTCAATTACATCAGCCAACTCCCTATCCTCCTCTGCAAGAACTGTGTGGCTGTTGTTTTGCTTTTTTTTTTCTTTCTTTCTTTCTTTCTTACACACTTGTACACTGTCAGTTTTCTCTGCCTCTCTCAGTTTCAGGTTGTGGAATAATCAGATTCAAATAAATAAGGGGTCCTACGAAGACACCGATCTCTATTCACAGTCTCTAGGCATGGCTTGATAGATCCCAAAAAAAAAAAAAAAAAAACATCCAGATTTAAGATGCTCTCTTGTTTGAGCCAAATGATAAAAGATTTGACCATGAAATTGATAACTGATCCAGAGAGGAGGGTAAAAACATGGGAAACGATTGGCCGGTTGCATTGTGTTGCATCAACACACCGGTTAGTCAAAATCATGAGCCTCAGCATTCTCACACTGTTGAGGGTTTGCAAAGCTGAGCATGATGTAATTTGACAAACATCAGACAAAACGCAACAATGCACAAAAACGTGATTTATCACCTGGGCTCTTGGGCGCACCATGGAGCGCTCTTGTAATTGCATGTTTCCCTTCTCCCAGCTTCGACAATGCATTCCTAAAGCCTGAAAAATTCCCAAATATTCCTGACCTGCTAAGGTGTCTCATTCTCTGCGCTCCTGAGGATCATAAAGTCGCTTGAAAGATGGGAGCCCGTGTCCCATAAATCACTTTTACAAGATTTGAATTTTGAGTACCCACCACAGTCAGGAATGGCCCTAAAGAGATTGTGACCACACTTTGTCTTTGCAAATCACGTTTATAGGTGTCTTGCCACTGCGATCAATAAAGTCAATTCATCCAATCCATTCTATGGCTAATCCTTTCTGTGGAGTGTTTCATCGCAATTCAGCGGTAAGGTATCACACACAAGAAGCCCGCACCTTTGCTGCCTTTTTCTTTCTTCTTCCACCACTTTGTTTTCTCTCAGGTCAAGTGCTCACAGTGTGCACTTCCCACTCAGCACTTGACTCTATCGACCGTCTTTTGAAAGTAACCTGTATATCTGTAAAAATAAAATTGAAAAATGAGCTGCGATGAATTAAGTTGCTGCAGGGTGTTAATTTAAAGTGTTTTTCATTATTTGCCTTTTGCACTGCTTTTGCACAAATTATCAGTTTTCTGCATACTGATGGAGATATTTTAGCCCGAGAGCTCCCAAATTGGACCAAATTGAAATCAATAAACCTATAATTGGAGTTACTTTTTGCAATGGCAGAGGTCAGATTTTTGTTTGTTTGTTTGTTTTGGTTATTTGTTTTTTTTTCTCCATGACAAGGTTTCAACAGAACCACCCCACCCTGCATCTGTTGAGTAATCAGCACCCTTCCGTTTGAACAAATGCACATGTGCACGCACAAACACACATGCATGCACACGTGCACACACATGCACACGTGCACACACACACACGGGGAAATTGAAAGTCTGCCATTGAACTTCGGCAATAACACTGCCCATCCACTTCCTGTGACAGACAATAACAGGAAGTGATTAACAAGGTCCCTGACAGCCATGCGCAGCCATGGAAATGCTGCACTTCCCCAACAACATGGCTGATTCAAACCAAAGGGTGGGAGGGCAGAGGCACAACCACAGGACACCCCTCCAAAGAGTGTTTTGTCCAAGAAAAAGCCGGATACAAAATGTGAACAGCAGGAAAAAGGTGAGGTCTCGCTTTCAGCCAGAACAGCCAAGTTGCCTAAGCACAAAAATAAACAGCAGGAGGTTCGTCTGGTTTTACTAATGTTAAAAAACAATAATGAAACACTAATCCATGCTAATGATTTTTTTTAAACCTTTGTTTATCTAGGGATGGTTTGTTGAGCATGCATACCTTTGCGCAACACTTCACTTGTGGTGAGCATGCATACTTTTTTTTTTTTTTTTTTTCACCAACACTTCACATTCATAGTTTCACACCATCACACTTGAAAGCTGCCCAGTGTAGCAGCAGTCTTTTGCTGTTGGCCACTGATCAGATCCACTGGAGCAGCTGGGAGTTCAAGGAAAAATGCCAACTTTAACAGTTTAGCAACAATTTGAATTGTTAGTTTTTAATTTGTTCCACTGACTAAAATATGTGTTTTATTGTATGCAATGCTTTGCATAAAATCCCATCTGCTGTCGTACAGGATTTAAATGAAAGCAGATATGTCGTACTTGTGCAGTGCCCATTCAAAGAGTGCCTGTTGGAAGAGGCTGATCGCTTGGCCTGCAGTTTTGCTGCTTGCAGCTTTCCGGAAGAAGGCTCAGGCTGCAGGCTTGGAGCCACATCCAGAGGATCTTTGTTTTTCTGTGATGAACATGGTTAAAGTTATTGGCTATGCCCATTCCAAACCTTAACCCTAACCCTAACCATAACTCTAATCTATCCTCCTCTCCTGACAAATATAGTGATGTAGTGTTTTAATGCAGAAAAAAGGGTTTCTTTCACTGCAGGTGCCTCTCTTTGCAGTTTCAAGGTTGCAGCTGGACATTGTTGCTTTCTGGAGACTTCAGTGTCTGTTGGTCAGTCTTGTTTGCTACTGCTGGAGTTCACTGCTCTGTGAGTCTGTGGGTGATGACGTACAAGTTCACACTGAAGGCTGTCAGGGTGTTGCACTTCCCATGCGGTTGAGTTCATCAAATTCACTTTCAAGCCCCGTGAATACACGCTTTTAAATACTGTGATGACTACGGAGCCAGCCTGTTATCTACCATCCTTAATAAGCATTCATACATTCCACAGAAAATGTGTAGAGAAAACATTCTTTGCTCCGATGCTACTTCTCTCTCTCTCTTTCTCCCTCTCTCTCTCCCTCTCCCCCCTCTCTCTCTCTCTCTCTCAGTCTGTAATTAATGTTCTTCAGGGGATGTGTAAATATAGTTGCTCAGTCTTTTAGCCAATTACGCAGAACAAAGACGGCGGATGTCAGCAGAATCCTCAGCGCTCTGGGAGCTCCCAGCACAACCAGGACTGACCTTCAGGCTTTCACGTCTTTGCCGCTCCTTGTCAACACACATTACTTTGTTACTGTCAACCAAGCTCACACTGTCTTCCAAGGACTGTTTGGGATATGAATCACGGCAGAACACAAACTTTGATTTTAAAGTTTCTCCTCCACAATTACCTTGCCAAACAAAAACTGCATTGTTGACATATCATGACTTACGTGGACGGTTTTCTGCTGCCGCACGTATCTGAAGGTCAGTAAATATTTTAAGTACGGATAAGTAAGGATATTTGAGGACAACAATCCACTGAGCATAATCCCCCAGTTTCTTTTCAAAACGACTGCAGCATTTTGTCAAGTTATCTGGCAAACTTTTAAGAAATGAGAAATCAAGTCACCTTCGTTTGGAAAGCTATATGAATGAAGTATTTATATGAAGTATTTGACTTGTAGTTAGTGCTGAATTACACAATATACATTTCAGAGGAGGCGTGTCAAAATATGACACAAAATTCTTTGATAGATTAGCCGTTGAATATATAATATGAGGAAGATGATTTAAAATCTCATGGATTGGTTCCAGTGATGGTTCCTTGAATTCCAAAAGCATACTAACACTAAACTTCGCATACTGGGTACTTGTCTCCATACTCATGCAGTATACTGTTTTGGAAATTACTTTGATTGAAATTCAACATACTACACCTTTTTTTACTAAAGGAAACACATCGCCTGGCAACGGTGACCTACGTCATGACGTCTTCCTCCACCTTCCAACTTCAAATTTGAAAAACAGCTAGTGTGCAAATATAAAAAAATATGTATGCCACCATTATTTAGCTTTGTTTTTAAAACCTTCTCATTGTACTGTTCACCCCTGAGTGCCTCCTCCCTTTCCGCAATGCACTGCATTGTGGGAGAACAGTGTGCAGTAACTGCTCATTCAAAATACTTGAAATTGAGTATGTATGTTGACTTTCTTAAGTATTCTGCATTTTCATTCTTTTATAGAGTAAACACACCATGTACTCAAAACATGGTTAGCTTTTGGGACATGGCTGTTGAGAGGCCTCCAAAATCAGACGGTGTAAAATGGGAATAGGAACGGAAGGCAAGGACCCTGCACTCCTCTCGCTACTTCATTCCGCATTGATCCATTTCTAATTTACCTTCATGACTAAAGATGATCCTACCGCAGACACAGCAGAGAGCCAACGAGCACTGGAGCTCCTCCAATCCAAAGACTCATAAACAAAAGTGCTGTGACCTATATGAAAAAAATCAGACAAGACAGCCCGAGGTGTGGCTCCATGCCTACAGGATGTCTGAAAAATGGGTCGCACATGTGGGAGGACCGATCCCTGTGTCTGAGCGAGTTATGAAAAACAAAAGGATTCATGTTTGCCGCAGCATTCACGGGACCTCCACTCCCTCGGTGCTGACGGGGTGGCACGGGGTGGGCGGGGGGTTTACTGGCGGCCTTTTTTAATTAGATTTTGTCTCGGTTGTGTCCGACCTGATGGGGAATGAATCTGCTGTGCAAACAAAGTGGACATTCATCAGTGTTGCCAATCACACCGGACGTGATTGAGTTACACACCCCGTGGCCCCAGTGCTGGGTCTAGCGTTACACAGGTCGCCGAGGCAAACATCAGCACGCTGCACCCGCGGGCTCAAAGGTCAGAATGTGCTGGACTCTATTTTACAAGTCCGCTTAAAGAGGTCACATTAACATCTGAGTATTATACCCGAGGTAAATTATCATTAAAGTGTGATAACCAATTATATGTCAGTAGGTGAAAGCAACATGCTAACGAGCTTTGTAAATACTTAAGATGATTCAGTGTGCATTAATGTTCCAAAACTTGTGATAGTCTGTTTGAATTAAAAGTTTTTGGTTAATTTCATTTATTAATGGAATAACAGGACGACTTAGTAATTTGCCTATAAAAAAACATTTAAGATAAAAAATGATATGAAGCTGGGAACACATGGATAAGAGGTGAGTCGTCAGTGTCTGCTGGATGATGGTTACTTGTGGTGCTCAACTAGATGTCTTCAGGGATTTTGAGAAGCCGACCACAAACCAAATAGTCCTCTACTCTCCTCCTCCAGTTGTATCAAGAGTAAACAGGAAGCGTGTGGCATGTTATGAGAGGGGGAGGGGAGAGACAGGCTGAGAGGGATAGCAAAAAAAAAGGGGCAGATGTGAGAAAGAAAGAGACAAAGAAAGAAAGAAAGACATACAGGCTTTGCATGCACACTTAATGTTGCTATCTTGAAACCCTTCGAAGAAATATTTCCTTTCACATTCTTTGTTTTATTTTAGAGAGGCATTAAAGATGGGAGGGACGGGTGGCGTTCGGCAAAATTCCCAGGCCGGATTCAACATCTGCGCCTCAGTCCGTTGCGCCACCAGGACTCCCCGTGAAACAGTTTGTGATAGACAGTCATGCTACACTTATAGCTTCTGTCAATCCTGTGCGCTTCAAAAATAGCGCTCCAAAGAGGAAGTGAGAAGCACAAAATGTAGCACTTTGGCACCGATCTGCCTGACACATGGCTGAAAAACAGCAGCACGCTTCAAGCAGTGAAGCCAACATGTTAGGATGGGTGTGAAAGGTAGACGGAAAGAGGGCCCTCCTCAACCCTTATACCCACTTTACACTGACCTTAAAGCCCATTAGCATCTGCGACTTGAGCTCAGTGTAAACAGTCTAAGCTGTTATGTCGAGTTTTGCATCCGTGCTGAAAAATGTGTTGACTCCATAAATTTGTCAGATATATTCGTATTTAGTCACGTTTCTTAACCAAATTTGCAGACTACATGCATTCCTCTGCAGGGTTGCAAAACCCAGTGTATGACAGCAGCATTTCAGTCCTGTGTTTCAAACCCTGCAACAGTCCCGGGTAATTATTGTCCTCAGCTCTGATCAGCAGAGATGTAAATGGGTCACCTGCTGATTTGCAGCACATGTAGGTGCAATGATACAGGACGTGCTCTATGTTTGAGGTCAGCAATCCTAACCTCAGTGTAATTTTACATAATATGGTAAATAGCAATAAATGACCATATTTTGGATTAAACTGACTTAAACAGAAAAAAATGTTACAAACATTACAAAAAATACAGGTGACAGTGTCGCTTGTATTTTTAGCATGTTGGCGTACATTAATAAAACAACAACACCCATCTAAAACGTTTGCTTGTTGTAAAAGTGGTGTAACTTTACCTCTGATTTTGCAAGTGACAGAGACCAGCCTGGTAGCCATAGCTTACCGTCAAGCAACTTGTTGGCTAATACCTTATTGATCTACGCCTCTCATTATGCAAAAACCTAAAGAAACCACGGCTGCGAGCCTCTCATCACTTGGCACGAGCTCACCATGTATATTTCATGACCACGGCACATTACCACTGCCAAATCTTCCCTTTGAGTCGGATTCATTGAGAAACCCACAAGAGCCTGGGGCTTTCATCTTTTATAATGTTGTTTTTTTTTTGTCTCTATTTGATGGTCTCAATGAAAGATTTAAGGAGATGCTTAATCCTATCGGTCGAGGTGGGTAGACGGATGCTGCTGCTGCGGTTATGAGACCTGCAGTGGAGGGATGGAGGGAGGCAGGGTGCAGACTGACAAGCAGACAGACAACCGTGGCGCTAATATAGCAGGGAGGGAGGTGCTGATGGCCTGTTGCCAAGGTGACACGGGCCAGCCGGGTTCTGTCTCATTTGCAGATGCAAACGAGACCTCGCAGCTCCAACCGACGCTCGCTAAGCCTCCTCTGGAGACAAAAACTGAAATTCCCCCCTGGAGAACGGCTGCTGCATACACCTGAGCTGAGGGGGAGACGGGGGCACACAACTATTTATTTGCCTTTCACGTTTGCCTGTGACGTGCCTCCTTTGTGCCCCGTCTGTCTCGGCTCCTTTGGGAAGGAAGGATTGCTTATAGTTTCTAAGTGTCCAACAACCCCCACATTGACATCCTCTCTTCTTGTCTCCTCTCCTATTCCATTGATTTCCTGTGTTGAATTGGCCTTTTCAGAGAGGGGGCTGATAGCGGTGCGCGCAGCTGAATAACAGCCCTCCGCCGACGCAGCACTCCGCCCCAGCGACAACAAAAAGCCAGACTCCTTTGTTTGGCTGGAGGTAAACAGCTGGGAACAGATGATGTTGGCCAGGCTGATTTACGTGGCCATAGCTACCGTGGTGACAAGGCTCTGTTGTGATAGGGACACGCAGATGAGGACCGAGTCAAAGAGGGAGACGGAGAGAAAGGGGCGAGTGTGTGAGAAGTCAAGTCAGGAAGTGCTTTTAACAAAACATGTTTCACAGAACGACAAATATAGATAAAAAAAAAAAAAGGACGCTGCAGATTTGGAGAGCAGAGCTTATGCATGTGTGTGTGGGTCTGAAATCCCCTGAAGAGAACCGTCCCTGCATACACGTGAGAAAGAAGGAGAGTGATGAACAATAGAGGTATCAGTATGATGACACAAAGGTTTCAGAAGAGATGTTCAAAAATACGGCGGATGACAAGAGGAGCACAGTAAGGCAAAAGATAAGGGGCGAGAGGGGGAAAAAAAACCTAGTCCCCCTTTTTCTCATGCTGTGTTTTTCTCCTTTCCATAAACACAAAGATATTCTGCCTTGCATTTTAATGACCGCCGACTGGCCGACAGGACGGAATTATTGCGTGCTCTGCTGTGATAATTTGGAGGTACAAAGTACAAAACAACAGCAATGAAACTGTCATTAACAAGTGTGGCTGACGCGCGCCTATGAGAAATGCCACATATGCTGCGCAGACCAAATCCTGAATGGTTTAATGGTCATGAATAATTAGGGCATTCTCTCACAGAGCAGATGTCTCTTTCTGCCAAACACTGCTTCGCGCAAGAATGAACGGCAGGGCAAGATAAGCCTGCTGGAGAAGCGGAGTGGGGGTCTTACTGGCTAGGAGAGGAGGCGAGAGAGGATGATTGGACGCCGAGGCCTGTAATACAAAACCATACATGCATATTCACACACACACACATATATATGAACACACACACACACACATATGCATTGATCAACGCCCCAAGCCC
>OMLF01016398.1:4836-15848 GCA_900302615.1 Holocentrus rufus | reverse complement strand
GTTTTCTGTGCAAGAAGTCCCTGTGGTGATGTCAGCATTAGTGATGTCAGCATGCACCATATTCACCTGTTCACATGGCAAAAGGAAAATGCTGTTTCTGAAAAATTCCCTTCTGGACAAAGTTTTCCAAAAGATGAACCAAAACAAAAGAGTTGCCATTTTAAAAAAAAGTTACATAGACTAACTTCATCCCTGCACAGATTAAAGGGGCGAGGAATATTAATCTTTGAAGTGATTATAATTTGTGTCTTTGGTCTAAAAAAGCCTGAATGGAGGACGTTCCACCTGCATCAGTAAGTTTTTGATTTTAGACACAATCACTGCTCTGCAGCTCAATCTGCCATTTCACTTCCCCGCGGAACCAAAAAGACTTTCTCCTTTAGGGATCACATTTGACTTGCTGGCAGGGATGCAAAATGGTCACAGATGGGACATGCGAGACGATGACATCAAGCGAGAATAGGGATTACTCAGCTAATTCGGAGCAAATTACTCAGGTAATCATGCAGAAGTCACGAAGTAGATCCAGTGGTCCATGTGCCCATGTGAAACTGTCAGGAAAAAAATAGCAACTGTAATTTGTCATGCTGAGTTTGTCTTCTGTCGTGTAACTTCAGATTTGACACAGCTACCTTGCCCTTTTGTGCAGCTCCAGAGTGACAACCTGAAGGCGCTGCCGCTGATTCAGAGTAATTGAAATGTTCTTTCACATGGGACGGAACAATAGCAGTCATCCAAGCAGAAAATGATGGGCTTGTTTTGTTTTTTCTAAATTTAAACCAGACGTACACGCTGTATTCTCTTGCGTTTGTGTTGAAGACCGTAGTTTGGTTTTAGGTCCATCGTATAATCTGCTCTTAACACCACACAATGACAGAGTACACTCAATCAGCTGGAAATGCAACAGGCTAGCTGGAAAAAAAACTAAATCTTACTACACTGAACTAATATGTGATTCTGGAACTGGTATTACACAGGAAGCACTTTATTACAAAGGACACACAAGCAAATATATTACCCATAATACTGTTCTTTTCTGGCCAGACTGTGAATATGCTAACCAGGAAAAGGGTTTATGTCAAGACTGGCCTCAGTACGATAATGAAATAAAATTGTGACAGTGTCCAGATGATGTGTATTCGAGTGGTTGCCAAGGTAACAGCCATCTCCAGCTAATGCATGATGTCTAGTATTTAGGGATGAATAGATAACAGTGGATGATGCACTGGATCATACCAAGCCCTCTCTGACAAGGCTGGCTGTTTCAGCATCATATTCATTTTGGAAATAGGATAATTGCAACAGAAGTAAACACAGATCCACACAGGCACGCAACATACACACACACACACACACACACACACACACACACACACACGCATACAGGGCCTCCACGGGTGACGTCAATCTTCCATTTCCATTTCTACGGTACATGATTTGGCAGATATTATCATTCGACATCTGTGATCAATCCTTGCTGTCCATTCCCTATGTTCATTCCTCGTGCTGTTTTTGTCTTTGTCCACCTCTTTATCTATCTATAAATCTATCTATCTATCTATCTATCGAACTATCTATCTATCTCTTCCTTTGTGTGCCTCTCTGTCCATTTCTGTCCACTTGTCCAACTCTGCCTCTCTCCACCTCTTCCTTTGCATCCTCCTCTGTTTTTGAAAACATAATTATTTACATTTTTCCTTTGTGTGCACATGCTCTTTCTCTGTCTGTCTCTCTCTCTCTCTCTTTATTCGCTCTCACTCTTTCTCTGTCTTCCTGCTGTGGATGAGCTCACTGTTGTCTCCTGGCTGACTCATCTCCGTCGGTCCCAGCAACAGGCGAACTGACTGACAAGTGCCCCACAGTGTGTGTAAAATGAGGGGAGATTCTGCCACCTGTGCAGTAACAGAGGGACATGTGCAGCACAGAGTCACTGAAAACACAGTCTGTTTACATGTGATGCTGTTGATTCACCTTCACAATGAGTTCTTAATGGTCAGTGTGAGATTCAGTACATGCAGCACATGTAGGTGGTCAGTGCAAGTCACACTACATACCATATAACAAGGAATAAACTATGTACAGTACAGCACACAGCAGCACATAACTGACTGCAGAGGGAAACTCGTCACATCACGGCATTACATTTTTGAGCCAATAAACTATGGGCTGACTTAGATTGGGAAATGTGTTTCAAATTGAATGTTCTTCCAAAACATCATCCATTTAGATTGCATTTTGAGGACGTGTAGTACTCTGAGTTACAGGAAAACTGTGTTCACTTGCTGGAGTTTGAATTGTGGCCAAGAGAGGTGGTATGTTGACTGCAGGCAAACAGTTCTGTGTGACCCACTGGTCCCCTTACTCAGCATCTGGCCAGAGGATTAACACTCCAGTCATCTGTGTCTCTGGTAGATGAGTTAGCTTCTCCAGTGTGCATGCTAACACTTCAACATAGCATGTTTAGTGATCATAAGAGAACAGCATTATCTAAATTACAAAAGAGAAACTTTTCATCATCTAAACCTGGTCTTGTTTTTGTTCAGAAGTCTTCATTGTGTAACCTCTGGAAACAAAATCTCAACTTCCATTGTGAGTGAAGTCCGTTATGAATCAACGGTGCCAAAAGTTTTAGCTGTCTAGCTAACTTTGCTCCCTTCCTGTGCAGACAAATCGAGTTACACTCGAAGTCAGGTGGAATGAGAAGTCTCCTGCCTTTGAAAATATTTCCCACGTGAGCTTTTTTCTGTCTATTTTAACAAACAAGCCTGGAAGATTTAGATGCACATCATTAAAATCAAATAACTGAGGCAAACAGCTGCTACAAGTTCCTGTTTTCTCCCTTTTAGATTAATGCCAATATTGCCCATACTGTATGATAAAACATACAGAGACCTGATTTTGATGCCAGTCATCTCTTTACATTTTGGATAGGTCACCAATAAAGGGCCAAACTCCCAAAAAGTCAGTGTCGTCCTTCAAGCCTAAAGTCCTCAATCTTGTAAAATGTAAAATATTGTTAAGTAGCAACAGTAGAAACTGCAGTATTTAGTAATATGCACATGAGGCTGACTTACATATCGAACGACCCTTGGGAGCCTGCAGCAGAACACTGCGTCTAACTCCACCCTTCATAATATTTGTCAGTGCATGTCAGCCCAGGGAAAAGGCACTGTGGATATTTGTTACGCTCTGGACCAACAATAATGGCCTTTACTGTACATAGCCAGTCCCCCCCCCCACAGATGGGTGAGGGTCCCTTGTGTCCTGCTCCTCAGCTAATTAAGGCCTGGTAAAGCCAAGTTGCCATGGAGGACATTCCCACATCGGTGATGCTAATTTTAGCATCATCCCTCTAGAAACATTGACACGCCCGTACTTTACATTTTACAATTAGCTCAGAGAGCTGTGAGATGAAAGGGGGGAATTTAATGTTTTTCTGCTGATTAACTGCCTTTAAAATGTCCTTATATCTTTAAACACAATAACAGACAAGCAATGACAGGAAAATTACAACCCTTTGCACTTCCACATACTGAGCCAAACCTGCAGTGACTTCTCACCTTATTCCAAAGGAAAAAGACACCAACATAAATATGGATTTAAATAGCACATATCTCTTTTATTTTCCCAATGAATTGCATTCATGAATATAATGTTCTCCTCTCTGTATATTTTGGCTTTTGAACGTTCCATGTGTCACGTTTCAGTAAGCCGGTGAGTCGATGTGGATTCTTTTTATTTTAAATTATCCAGGCGAGGTTGACTGGGTACACTTGCACTTTTCCACCGACATCCTGCTTCATGTTTGTTCAGTTCAGCACGCTTGACACCTGGAAGCTGCCCAGTACAACCACAGTCTTCTCCTGATGGCCGTGACTTCTGGTGACTCTTAACACCAACCTGCTACACAGCATTTTCCCATGGAGATTTGACTTAATTAGGCTATTCAATATACTGTGAATGTGATGCAGCTTCAATGAACTGTTGTCAGACAATGTGGGAAAAAAATCCAACTTTGAAGCTACTTAAGGAGAAATTTAAGGGAAATCAGAGTTCAAGGGGTGAAACACACACACACACACACACGCCAAAATGAACAAGAATCAAACACATCTTGCACAGCTGTTTCTTTCTACATCCTTTTCTTCGTCTCTCTTTCTGTCCCTCTCTCATCTCTCTCTTTATTTCTCTCCAGCTCCCCCCACACCCCCACTCTCTCTCTTTTGTCTCTTTGGGAACCTGAGTGTTGTGCAACTGTGGCGATACGAAGGCACCTGCCCCTGAATGAGATGACGTCTGTGGTCTGTGTGAGTCATCCAGACCCTGAAGAGCTGCAGGGGAAACTGGCTGACTGACTGTACTGTCCTCTCCCCCCACAGAGCTCCGGATGAGATGGTTCAAATTGTCCACCCAATACCCAAAGGGAGGGAGGAGGATAATGGATGAGCGGTGTTACTATAAACTGTGATTGTGCAAATTTTTGTTGTTTCTCAATCCTCTGTCATTTGTAATAAGTGTGATTTTGTGGTCATTATATGGTTCTGGAGAAGGCAGCTGTCTTTGCTTATCGCGAGCTTCAAAGGCATGGCTGCACACACACACACACACACACACACACAGAGAGAGAGAGAGAGAGAGAGAGAGAGAGAGAGAGAGAGAGAGAACAGTAGTCTACTATCCCCTTGAAGGCACAGTAACGTGTCACTCAGCTAAGCTTCACATTTTGACCGTGATGATCACAGAATTTAAAGATGCTGTGGTGGACCAGCTGAAATAAAAGCTTTTGAATTCATTGTGGTATAAGGTCAGTGTTGATCGGCTGTACCTGTCGTTGCATAAAGTACACATTAGAAATAGACGCAGCCCAGGTGTTTGTTCCTCCTCCATGTTCTTGCAGTGGGTTTACTGCAGCCTGTTCTGGACACATCCGTGACATTTTGGGTACGTGCGTCAACAGCTTGTGGTCACTCCAGCCAATGAAAAGACTTAACCCTGGCTCAGGTCCTGGCTCGGTCTAAGACACAGCTGTGAATTATGGGGTACTGCCCAGATGTAAACTATTAGATTATTCTGGTGAGACAATGAAACAAAGTAGGGACAAATCTATATATTACAGCTAAGTTCAAAAATCTGTGTTTAAAGAATATATACAAGCAAAAGTATTAAATGCTGAATAAGAATGGTTTTAAATGATGGGTATCAACATGTTGCAGTAATGCATCCTGGGTTGAAAAATACTGAATCTGTCCTTTAATGGCTTTAGATCTGCATAAATGCTGTTCAGGTCTGTAGTCACATCACCCTGCTTTGTCCGAACTTAACTTCAAAGACTCGGCCTCATCCTGCTCCCTCGGTACAAATGCTTCAGTAGTCTGGTGTCTGACTTTTATTGGATTGCTCTGTCACTGTGTCCCTGTGGTTATGCGAAATCTGCTCCTGCTCCCAATTATACAATTCTGTTCCAGTGGCAGGCGCCATTCACTGTTACGCCAGACCAGAGTGAGACTTCCACCGAGAGTCATCCAGTTGAACCATAATTGTATAATGTAAAACATAGAGAAATAATCCTTTGCTAGTCATTGGGATTTTGCTGTAAGCAGCGGCGTTGTGTTAGTTGGTTCTCATTTGCTGTTGAAGTGCTGGTTTATTTAATTTGTATGTTGTATGAAAAGAAAAAGAAGAAGAAGAAAAGATGGGTTATGGGGGTTGAAGGCACAAGATAGATAGATGTTGTTAAAGAAACACAGGCAATGTTCTCTGTCTGTATCCCAATGAAAACTTCAAATTTGAGTTTCAATATTTTACACTGCAGCAGGCAGCTGTGTGGTATCTGTTTCGTGACCATGAGTCAAAGCCAAGCGAGTTGACCGCACGGAGACACAAGGATTCTAGTTATCACTGATGTTGTGAGGAATATTTTCCAGGTCAGCACAACACAGAGCGACTCTTCTTTCACCGCCGTCTCTTTTCATGCTTGGAATGATCCATCACACCTGTATAGTCACTGTAAAAGTTGTGGCTGAAAAGGCCTGTGATCTCAATAAAACACCAAACACCTGGGTCTGCTTAACAGCGGGTGTGATGTGGGGGTGTGGTGGTGTGTGTGTGTGTGTGTTAGCACTTGAATGTATCAGTCTGTAGCCATCATTCACACACACACACACACACACACACACACACATGCACACAGAGGGGAATGAAATGCTGATTCCAAGGTCTGATTGTGTTGATTTGTGGGAGAGGTTTGCACCCACCTTCACTTTAAAGACAGTGAAAACAAACTTGAGTATCTCAGATCTGCGTACAAATCTGTAGACATTGCTGAATAAGCCGGCTTTTATTGAGGTAAAATATTGCTTAGCCCAGAGTTTGTGTTTTTTTTCTTTGGAGGGAAGAGCGTGCTGGTACTTCTCACTAACTGTTCCTGTGTTTAGTATAAGACGAGTCTCACTGCATGTTGTCTTGTAGGGCAGTGAAACAGCTTTAATGTGATTTCAATTGGACTGAAGCTGCCATGCAACCTTGGACTGAGTTTTTTTGTACTGAAATGTGGTGACTGTCCTTGAACCCAGATCAGTGAAAACTAAATGCTATTCTTTTTGTCATGTTTAAACTCGCCCAGGTCCTGCATTGTGTTGTATACAACAGTGTTTATAAGCTGTAGTCTATAGATGGCCATGGCCAGCACAAGACACAGAGGTGCTGTAGTTAGCTGCTGGAAGCTCAGTGGGTTCCAGTGAAGGGGATGCAGCAGCCTGTTCGCTGCCAACAGGCCTTGGAAGTAACACACAACCTTCACATTCCTTCGCTTGGCCACCTTTTGAAACACTGAAGGCCGTGCTGTATCTTGTCTCATTTCAACAATGTTAAGATTCCTCATATAGGTTGCATGTCCAAGGGTAGATAAAAAAAACATTTAGCTGGGGGAAAAAATGAAATCTTAATGTGTCATTTCATGTTGGCAGAACTTTTCATAAATGGGCAGCTTTTGTTACTTTTGTTTGGAAAAGCTATTCTAAAAATCATTAAATCATGCTTCCAAGACATCACAAATGTCAACATATATGCAATATATACAATAAACATCCATCACATGTATATGCACTCAGAGGTGTGTATACTGTACATGAGGAGGAATCAATTTTAATTAGAAACAACAAGACTGATCGGTACAGGCAGTGTCATGTGCAGTGACAGATGTGGTTCTGCTCAAATGACTCAGTCTATCTTATTAGAGTGTTGAAGTGAGTTCAGCAAAAGCGGGACATCATGGAAAGTTGGAAAAGATAAGGCTTTGCATACATGTCTTGGACTGATAACTTACAATAAGTATTACTGTTACTGACCAATAGCAGTGAAACCAAATGGTCAAAACCTCTTAAAGATTTTGTGAATAATGCATTCTGCAAAATGCTGGTATGAGGAAGGACACTAATCATATATCGAAAATGAGTTTTATGAGTCATTAAAACCCACAACAGCCCAGCGGAGCCTCTGGGACACCTTTATTCATGTTTTTTAAGAAACAGACACTATAATGACATGATTTGGACTTTGGAGATCATACTCATTTGCAAAACATTGCACATATGTTCTGAAAATTCAATTAATTAATCAGGATTGCTGCTCAGCCGGCGTTGACACTGTGTTCTCACAGCCGTTCCTTCCTGACCAGGGAGAACAAACGGCTCCTGAGAGAGAGAGTACATCGCCATTAGCCTTGGAGAGTGCGTCTGAACTGCTGTATGATTTCAGCAGAGTGTGTGTGAGTCACTGATATTGACTGGAGGTTGTTTTTGCAACCTTGTTTACATCTTGACTTTTAATAGGTCATTAAAATGGGTTAACCCTACTTAGGTTTGAAACGGTTACTCCGAGGGTCAGAAGGATACGAACTGAACAGATATTCAGTGTGATACAATGGATTCAGTCTTTAACAATGATAGCACTGTTTACATTCAATATCATATTGTTTAGAGTTCTTATGTATGACGTGCTTTCAGATATGGTGTGATGTTCTACTTCTAATCAACAATAGCAACTTTTTTTATGTCTGTGTGATTTCTGTTTTCTAGGCCTTGCTATTTGTTGACCCTCATGTTACACAACTTAAAATGACGACTGCTACAAGTGCAAATAGAAATTTGTATTTTTAGTATGACCTTTGCAGCAGAGGCTGTATAGGAGCTTTTCATAACTGTTTGAATAGGGAAATATCAGATTTTTTATTTCTATTATTTCATTTCGATGACATATTTAAGGAAGATCACATGTGTGCTGATAAAAGTTCAAAAAATATTTGTACAAACTAAAAGTGGCGTTGTGTTTCTCTCAAGGCAAGGCGTTAGTCTCACCTGACAGGCGTTAGTCTGTCTAACCTGATACCTTTCTCAAATTCAGAAGTGCCGTCTCACTCTACTAGACCCCTGCCAGCTGAAATAACAATGTGTGTGTGTGTGTGTGTGTGTGTGTGTGTGTGTAGACGTCCACATGTGTCTTGGGGATTGGACTTTGATCACACACCCTTTCTAAGCCTCAGCCTTTGAGTCATTTGCACTGTCTTTGTGGAAATCTCCTCTTGGATTTCACAAGGAAACATGTATTAACTGAACCGTACAGGGCGTGTGTGTGTGTGTGTGTGTGTGTGTGTGTGTGTGTGTGCGCGCGGGTGGCCACTGGCTGTAGACAAAGGTCTGTTCATATATGTGCTTGCATTGCACTGAATATACAAAATATCAGAGACACCAGCTGTGTTTCCATCAACATATTTTTATGTGCATTTTTGAAGTATTGCTTGGATGGAAGAAATGTCCTCAATTTCACAAAAAGGTTTTACACACGCTTGTGATGTTTTTGTATTTTTCAAAAAACAGTCAATACATTAAATGGGAGATAGAAACACCTTGGCTGGCATAATTATAACTTGCCCAACTGAAACAAATTCCTGAGGACCTCTCTCCATTTTGTAGATGGCCAAGACGACTGGTTTTGTTTCCGGTTCACAACCTCTACCTTCTCCCACTCTGTTTATTACAACCATATGTGTTGTAACGTGTACTGCCAGCATAGCCTAGTTTATTCACCTCAAACCAGTTGATGGAAACGCACCTAATGCTCTTTATTTTTCTTTCTTTTTTGCAGCATTTCAATAGTTTGATTAAAATTAGCTTGACAATAGATGTGTCAAGCAACAAATGGCTACTTACTCTTTCATACGCACTGATGTAAAGTGATTTCAGGCACATTTTTAGTTTAGTGTTGGAACTGCATTTTTGACATGTTTAAGTATATTTTGGGCTATAATACAGGTTATACAGGCGGTAAAATACGGTATCAGAGCACAAATAACAACATAAAGGTGTTCTGAAACAGTATATAAACGTATTGTCCAGCATTATTGGTACTATAACATGACATAAGCACATAGCAGTGTAC
This sequence comes from Holocentrus rufus, assembly GCA_900302615.1. Taxonomy (NCBI): domain Eukaryota; kingdom Metazoa; phylum Chordata; class Actinopteri; order Holocentriformes; family Holocentridae; genus Holocentrus; species Holocentrus rufus. The sequence continues at coordinate 6,413 of OMLF01016398.1, read as the reverse complement.
AAGAATAGTGTTTTCAATTTAATACATTCTAACAACATTGATTACATTTGCATTCATGATGGCGCTGCATGCACTCAGCACTGCATGTACTATAAGTGTTTTTTTGTCTTCCTGAGGCTAGTCTCTCATGTTATTTGCATCGATGCACACATGCAAACATAATTGTGCCACCATGAAGGGTCAAGTAAGTGTCCCCTTTGTTAGCATCTGCTGTCTTGCTTCCTCTCCTCTGTCTCACACAGAAGCCACAGACAGACAGGGTTTGGCCATAGCATTTTTCATCGATATTGTGTTATCTCCACGTTCAGAGGCTGTTCTATTCTATATTATCTCATCTTTAAAAGGCTTGGCATCTCACCATGGCGATGCAATGCACACCGCTGCACATTTCCAGCCCACACAGCTCAGGCGAAGGGAAATATGAGGACCACGGTACAACCTGATCAAACTCACAAGTACACGGCGGATCTACTTCACACCATCTGCAGGTGTCCTGGGAGTCATTGACCTCAGGTGTGAAGCATCGTCCCAAGGGGGCAGTGTGCATTAGCAGCTTCCCCTGCAGCAGATGGCAAACAGCAGACAATGAGTGGATGAGACAGCCGAGCCAGGTAAGGAGGAGCTTGGGGGTGGAATGGGTTAATCTCCCACTGCTTGGTTATTGGACAAGGGACTGAAACCTGCAGGACAAACACATGTTTATAGGAAGGGGGAAAGGGCTGCTTTTCTTGAGGCCTGAATGCCCTGTATTTATCTCCAACTCCTGTGTTTGCAAATGCATTGGATAAGGTACAGGGTTGGAGAATTGTAGGGAATGCCAACATGAGTGGTAACTGAACAAACTGCAAGCCTCTCAAAACCTCACATTCATGGAAGTGAAGCATGACATGTGAAGATTCAGCACCACCTGTTCTGTCTTACCCTCTAGTGACCCCCTCACCCATGAACTTTTATTCAGGGAGGAGCTTAGCAATTTAACTAAATAAGCTTACATGTCAGACTCATCTGCTCTGCCAAACTCCACCCTCAGATGTGCTTTTTTTATGCAAACACTTAAGTTGTTTAGATTGGCTATCATTCAGCTAGGTTATGTGTACAGTGTCTGGAACTCAAGTACACAGGGAAGTTCAACATGTGCGTGCACTATAACACAAAGTGACAGATTCACCAAGCTGTGGGATTTGGTTCAATAACGTTTTTAGCTATTCCTGTTCTTGGAAAAGGATCTCCCTTTCACTGCTGGGGCTCATCCAGGACCAAAGGAAAGGAAAGTTGGAGAGACTGTCAAAAAAGACGATAACTAAGCCCATTAACTCTCAGGATAAGCATCTTTGCTGTCAAGGATTACTGTTTGCAAACTGACCCAGATCCTTGTGTAGCCCTCCAAGTTCTAATCATCAGCTGATTAATAAGTAAAACTGATATATTGGCGTGATATACAAAGACAATAAGCTGTACTGAGAGGAATTTCCTGATTCATTGCCTCAACAATGAGCATTCAAAAAGAGAATGTGTGTGTGTGTGTGTGTGTGTGTGTGTGTGTGTGTGTGTGTGTGTGTGTGTGTGTGTGTGTGTGT
>OMLF01016388.1:0-17990 GCA_900302615.1 Holocentrus rufus | reverse complement strand
CCCTGAAGACAAGGAATAATTTAAAATGGATAAAACATATGGGCCAAGTGTAGACCAGAGCTCCTTTATGACCCAAGAAGGGAGAGGATCCAACAGACAGGTTGTTGAGCGTGATGAACGAACAATCTTAGATAATTCAGACAATGAAGAAAGCTCAAAATCACTTAGCCCTTGTCCATTGCTAAAAGAAGGAACAACAATGCATAATGGGTGAGACGGAAGAGTCTGAGGAATCATGCCTATTATTGTCAATCAGATTAGAATAAAATGATGCCATTGCAGCTGACACGGCAGACTGATATATCATTAAACTGTCTTTCCAGGCTTGATAAAAAACATCCAGTCTGGATTGACGCCACTGACGCTCAGCCTTCCTACAGTGTTTTTTAAGGAATAAAACATTGTCATTCAGCCAAGGAGTAGGGCTCTTTTTCAGACTCTTCTTGACCTTTGCTGGGGCCACCAAATCCAGCAGGTTCCGAAGGACAAGATTAAAGTGTTCAGTCAAGTTATCCACTGAGCAGTCAATACTAAAAACCGAGTCAGCCAAATCAGGCAGCCTTGAATTAAAATCATGTAAGGCACTTGGGCTGATGTACCGAGATGTCCTTGATGTTGCCGTTCCCCTTCCTGAGGTTGATGGGATTGGAATTAAAATATCAAATAAAATTAATGAATGGTCTAACACTGGTAAGACGCATAAATCATTAAGTGAAACAGACAACCCAAAGCCTAAGATGAGATCCAAAGTATGTCCACGGCAGTGAGTTGGTCCAGACACATACTGCGTAAAGTTAAAAGCATTAATTATGCTTAAAAAGTCTTTGACCAGTGGTTTATCCTCACAGCATAAATGAATATTAAAATCACCCACGATTAAAATCCTATCATAATGAGCAATAAAACTAGTTAAAAAGTTGGCAAAATCAGAAATAAAATGTTCATTATATTTAGGAGGGCGATAAATAACAGCCACTAATACCACACATGGATGATTAATAGTGAAGAGCTGTGACTCAAAAGAGGTAAATGCAACAGAGTTAACAGACTGTCTGCATTTAAGAAAGTCATTAAAAACTGAAGCCACCCCTCCTCCCCTCCCTGTCAGTCTAGGGGAGCTGAAGAAGCTGGTGTCAGGGGGGCAGAGCTCCAGCAGGGGGGCCACTTCACCATCACGCAGCCAACTCTCCGTGATAAACATGGCATCCAGCTGATGAGTCTCATAAAAATCACGCAGGACAAATGTTTTATTAGAAAGAGACCTGGCATTTATCAGTGCCATTTGGACCCTTTGCTCCTGATCCGGAGGGAAATCTGTACAATAGACCCGATGCAGATTGTCAGGGCTCACTCCTCTTCTCCAGCCCCGCCTCCTCTGTGACCAACAGCGCTGCGTCAGCTGATCGAGCTCCACAGACGCCGGGTAAACAGGAAGAAGAAATCGCTGGCGGCAAAGCGGATCCATATGAATGAGAGACAAAGCACCAAGATGATGTTGATTATTATCCAGAAACCAGGACCGATGCTTCACACGCATGCCTGCGCGTGTGCCACGAGCCCGACCCCGTTTCCTACGGCTTGCTCTCCAAGGACGAAAGACTGGCTCCCGGCGGAACAGTTCAGCTGGCACCGAATCCAGAAACGGAGGAAGCGTTGTAGTCCTCTGCTCGTAATCGGCATGATGAAACTTTCCGATCGTATCGCGGATGTTAAAAAGAGCTTGGCGCTCGTAGACCAACAAGGTCTGTATATCGGTCACAAGCAAAGACACCACAAGTAAAACAATAATCAGTAAATTCGAGACAGGGAGACGGCTTGCCAAAACACCCGGCGCCATCTTGCACACCTGACCTGTCTCAAGAGTATTTCTTGCTGCTGATATTATAGATAATTGACAAGTCTTTTACTAGCCGAAGGTATTTCTCCCACTCCAGTCCCGCATGTAGCCCATGTAGCTGCAGTCAAAGTTACAGCTGTGTTGCACTCAGGTAATCAGAGGCTAGTGGTGTTGACATGTTGTGTTAGGAGAATATGTGCTTTGTGTACATCTGTAATTTAGCAAACGGACAGGCTTTGCATTATGTAGGTTTGTATGTCAGTGTGTGTCGCTGCTAGAATGAGCAGAGACCTGACCTCAGAGTGAACTCGACCTCAGAGCGAACTCGCTATTTTATTTCATATCTAACACCGGAGGCTGTTTCCTACTGTGCCGCCTGATGTACTGTGCATGCTGGCTTCTAGACTGCAAAGTTTAGCAAGGAGCAACTCGTAAAATCTCTGATGCAGCTCGATCATTAGTGTTGTCAATACAGATTTTCTTGCATTACTGAGAGAAAACTTGAAATGGACTATGAGTAGCAACTGACTGAAACGTTTTCATATTCAAATAAGCATAGCAGTTAAACAACCAAGATAAGTAAGACAGTGCAAAGATTATGCTTCTAAATACAACTACATACTGGCAAGGCCCACAGCAAAAATGCCACATTAATTTTAGCTATAATGGCTTGATGCATTAGGCCCGAACAGCATCATAGGCTAGCCAGACAGTATTGTTGCATAGGACAGGTGATAATGTTCCTGTGTACCTGTAGAATCTCTGTTGCAGACATTCTTGGGCTCTGTAGGCATTGTTGCACAAATCCCATACTTAAACCTGCGATGAGGAAAAGATTAAAAAACACCGACAACATTGCAGGTGTAGCTTATTTGAGTACTTTGTTCCTATTCAGGACATGGGAAACCAAATGCAATAATTTAATAAGCTTGTTAATGTTATGTACATAACGTTTAAATGGTGCAATAATTAGTAAACATATGAGTTATGAGGTGTTGGCAGACAATCCTACACCCACTGCATGGCCTATGGAAATGTACTTTTCTTTTGAGAAACCATTATTGGCTGTGACCTACAACATTTGAGCTTGACTTTTACTGGTGTAACGGCAATTACATCTTATGATTTACTGTACATAAACACTGTATGCACACAAGTCACAAAGTTAGCAGCTGACTGTCCACGACGCAGTTTTTTTTTTTTTTTTCCCCAAGGGTGACGAAGGCATTTGGGGTGGTCATTTTCAGTTATTGGTTAAGGTTTGTGTCAGTGCTACGACTGGGCATAAGTTGGTTATGAATAAGATTAGGGAACGACCGTAGAAAATGTATGTCATGCCTTCTCCATCCTAGGAAAAAAATATCACGTCCTTGACACAGCCAGCAAGACCGTATGGCCTTAGCTAACGTACAAACATGCAAAAAGAAATGTCAAAGTGACATAAAGTTAATAAACTAACCATTCCAAAACGTCTGGTTGTCAACCTGATTCTCAAACTTGTTCAGGAGTCTCTTCTTGTTCACTTTATGACTTCAGTTCAAACATGTAAGGTTGCTCCGCTGTTTTCTCCGGCAGCCATGTTTCTCTCAGAATCCTCATCAACAGTTGCTATGGTAGCGTGAAGCCGAACTCAAGCCAGCACACCCCATGGAGGAGGGGTTGTGGTCAGCAGTAGCTCATTTGCTTTTAAAGCAACAGGCACCAAAACCAACCATTCTGAATAGAGCTGTTATGAGAGGATGAAACAGGGTCTCTAGTGTCTTGACCTTGTGGAAGTTTTGACCAAATCATGTCACAGACATTTCATTAAGGAGCCAGGGAACTGTGTTAACTTGTGGAAAAGGGGTATAATATGTCACCTTTAAACATAAACTTAAAACCTACCTCTTTAGCCTAGCTTACATTGAAGCATGATTTATTTTAATGTATTTATGCTATGAACTTTCATTTTATTTAATTTTTACTGTTATTTTATTGTTTTTGTTATGTTTTATCTTTTTATCTTTTTATCTATTTTATCTAGTTTTATTCTTTATCTGTCTTATCTTAAAGTCTGTCTTTTTAATCTATGTTATCTAGTTTTTATTAGTAGTAGTGGTATTTTTTCTGTCATAACTTACTATCTTATTTTTTTGCCCTTTAATCTTTTTTATCTATAATCTGATTTTTAATCTATTTTTTGGTCTGTCTTATGATTGGCTTGTGAGTCATCTGTGAAGCACCTTGAACTGCACTAAACTGTATGAAAGGGGCTATATAAATAAACTATGACTTGACTTGACTTTGACTTGTTTGGTAGAGGGAAAGCCAGACAGCTCTCCCTGGTTTATCACAGATTTTCACGAAGTAAATGCTTTGTGAAACGCCTTCCTATCCTTTGCCAAGGATGGAAGATTGTACTGATAACTTCTGCTACATGTGTGACTAAGCTTGAGCTTTTGAACGGTAATTGGCAGGTTCCTCTGACTGACTCCCTGCAGTACACGGTAATGGAACTTTGCAAAAGTTCAGTCAGGAAGACTATCTTTTCACGCTTGTATTATATCTCTCCATTTATTCTTCTTCACAGCTCTCACGCATGCTCACGAGTATTTCTCTTGCTGTCATTTCAGAGGCTGTCAATTGAGATCGATCAGCTGTTCATCAGCTGTTCACATCTATCCAATCGCAGGGCAACACACCTTCACTGTTAGCCTATCAGCTTGCTGCTGTCTTTTTTAAAACTACGTTTGTTTCTCTTTGTGCCTCTAGTGCATTCATGCTGCCGGTAACGTGCGCCCCTCCTCCTCTCCATCGCCGCCTCATCTTCGCAGGTTCATCAAGTTCATCAGCCTCATCAGTCTCATCAACCTCCACCACCACCAGTGTCTGGACTCCAATTTCAAAAAATCACCCTGTCGAGTCTATGCGCCAAAGACTGTATTCATTCTAGTATTTCGTCACATCTGTGTAATAAATAATTATCTGCACTTATTTACTGTGTCTCTCCTGATTGAAATGGCGTTTGGAATGTGCAACGCCTTTGCAACCTTCCAGCAGTTCGTAAATACAGTGTTGTATGATGTGTCCAACTGCAATGCATATTTGAACGACCTCATTGTGTACTCAGAGTCTTGGGAGGTGCATGTTCAAACCCTGAAAACTGTTCCTCCGGCTTGCCAAAGCACCACTAAACATAAATCTTGCAAAGTGTGAGTTTTGCAAAGCCAATGTCACCTACTTGGGTCGACAAGTGGGGCATGGTCAGGTCCGTCCCACAGAGGCTAAAAATTCTGCCATTGCTTCATATCCTGCTCCCACTATTAGAAGGAATTTGAGCAGGTTTTAACGCATGGCTGGATGTTACACTTCTACTTCTGTAGAAACTCTTGCTCTTGTGATGTCTCTGGAGCATTTTGAAGTTTATTTAGGATCTAGTTCTCAGTCTGTGATTGTGTATATGGATCACAATCCTCTCGTCTTCCTGACTCACATATTCAATCATAACAAGAGGCTCATACGTTGGGCCCTTGTGGTACAGGACTTTAACCTTGAAATTAAACATAAAAAAGGAAAAGATAATGTGATTACCGTAAATTTCCAAATCGTAGCCGGGGCCACAATTTGCCAAAATCACTCAATTCAACAGGCGATTATAAGGAACCTGCAATTTTTTGGAACCTGCGATTATTATTATTATGGTAATATTGTCTCCATTCAACCCAATGCTAACCAAATATAATAAAAAAATTACCAGTAATATTATAATAATAAAACCACGTTGTGGTTTTATTCTTCTTCCATTCCCTCACTCTTTTTGGGTCCACCCCAAAATGCCCTGCTGCAGCTTCCCCGCTATTTTGCTCTGCATATTGGACTACGTTTAACTTGAATTTCACATCATGTTTCTTGTGAGGAGCCATCACCGGTAGCACTGTCAAAAGATTGTTGTCTGTCTGCTGAAAGACTCATTCCGTTTTGATTTGAAAATAACCGCCACACACTAAGCGCTCGCTCAACGTCATACATCATCATCTCTAAAATTAAATGAAAACGCTCATATCCTTTCCAATTTGTATAACGGTTATTTATTTGTGTTTAGGTATTGGCATAAACTATTTTTTGGCACCTGCAAAAAACATAGACCCGGCGTTTATTTGGAACAAGCGGTTAATATAAAAAATATTTTGATACACCCGCCAGATAATTGGAACCGGCGGCAAATTGGAACTCGGCCCTTATTTGGATCTTTACGGTACTGATGCTTTGTCTAGAGCTCACGATTAAAATGTAGCAATCACATAACAACTCTAATTGCTGTTGAGTATGTTCGAGTGGGTTCCAGTGGTGTCACTCCTCATGAGTGCCAGTTGGTGAGTGTGAAATAAATAAGTACATACAAATGTACTATAAAACTTCATTAATTTCTTTCTGAGTAAATCTGGGTGGGAACTTGGTTTCATAGCAGGGTAGGTATTTCCAGATCATGGTCATAATGTCCACGGTTGCTGGAGTTAAGCCTTAAAGTCGCCCCAAGCCCGGCACACTCCAGAAGAGCTAGTTAGATTAGTTTTGGTTAGGTAGGCTCCCAGGGGTTTATATTTTCCCAGTGTCTGTAGATATTAAACATAAGTCAGCAGTACACAATATACATAAATACTTGTTGTATTTCATCTTGTATTTTTGTATTCCCTGGAGGTTTGGTTTTAAAAGGGTTGGGGTGTTATATGTCCCTGTGATTTATTTTAGTAGGTTCTGTGTCTGCTGAGCTGTGTGCGCTGTTCCATCTCTGTGATTGGCTGATCACATCCAAGTGCTCGCCGGATTGGTCCTCCTGCAGCCAATTATCTCGGGTCAATATTGGCAGCCCTAATATAAGCCTGTAAAAGACTACACACCAGTGGTATGGTGGTAGGCATACCCTCCACTCACTTGTCATCTTTGTTGTGCTCTACAGTTAGAGACCTGTTTCCAGAGTCACTTAGTTGTGTATTGCCTTTGTGAGGGAACTGTGCCTGTTTATTGAAGTTACTCTATCTCTTGTTAATCAAATAACTACAAGTCATTTACTACTTTGTGTTGATCTCAGCTGTTTCCTGGTTTGTTCCTGTTGGCCCACTGAACAAATGTGTCAGCAGCTGCTGTGACATTTTCAAAATATCTTGCCATTTCTTTCAGCTGTTCCTCTATAGATACAACCATTGGATGAGCTGTCAGGATGTACATTCCACCTCTTTTAAGATATTTTGAGATTGGTGAGGTGACATCAGATATTCTGATCAGAATATCTGAGCTGTGAGTATACTTCAGCATAAAATGTTTTTTTTAATTTATTTTTTTATTATTATTTTTTATTTTTATTTTGTATGGCTGAAAGAATAAGAAGGACATCATCAGCAGACCAGCATCTGGATTTCCAAGCGCTCCAAAGACCTTCATCATAGCACTGTCTTTAGTCCACCATGTCTGCATCTGGAGCAAGGTGTCTGCCCCTTGGGTCCTTGCTCTCCTTCTCCCAAATGTTGGCCTTTTGGTGAAATTCACAGAGGGACACAGGAATGTTGTTCAGAGCCATGCCTCAACTTGTCCAAAGAAGCTCTCTTGAAGCCAGTCTAACCACTCAGGTTATTTGTGGGTCTGTGTCACAGTGTGCCCCCACTGTGCTTTTCATTCTGTTTGGATTCAGCTATATACCAACCTTCTACACTCATCTCTCCGAGATAACATCCCATCTCAGGTTCCCATTTTCTCATTTCTTTTTTCCCATTTCCATCTGGGAAAATGGGTATTGAGGATTTTATGTAAAGGATGAAATGCTCAGACAGTCTCCAGCGTGCCTCCACAGCTCCTTTCACACAGCAGATTAGACAGATACAGAATACCTCTCAGTGCACACACACGCATACAATAATGCAATCATTTCATGAAATGAAATGATTGCCCTTACTTTGGAAGAATTCAACTGTTTACATCTATAGAAAAATATGTCTTTGTTAACATTCTTCTTGTCAAGTCTTTCAGAAATCTTTCTACTGGGAGCACTGATTATGTGTATTTGCTCCCTTATGGGTGCCAGACAGCGTAAAATATATTCTTACTGTTATACTGCTCCCATTGTATTTCAGCTGTTCCTGTGTGAAATTCTCACAGCGTATCTTGTGATGAGACTTGTATAAAGACTAGATAAAGATATCAGATAACAATTTAGTGTGTATTATGCAAGGCTGACTTTGGTGTTTGCAGCATTTCAATATCCAACCCGCCCTGTTATAATTTAACTACTACTCCACACATCACAATCATTGCAGCAGAGGTGGAAATTTTTGGTTGCAGGGGAACCACGTTCCCCCAGCAAAAGTTGGGAGGGAACGGGGTTCCCCCTCAGATTTTGAAAATCTATTCAGTGTTTTTTACACTGTTTCTAAAGTGCGTTCATGAAACTGAACACTCTTGAATGGACTGCAAATCCTGTTAGAGCCATTAAACAATAGTAACAAGAAGAACAGCCAATGGCAGGGAGTGATACTGCAGAGTCCCTGGAACCAAGGGATCTGTGTGCCAGCATCAGACTGGTATCAGACTGGACTACAAATTTGCGGCAGGTATGAAGCTGTCGATAAACATCAAAAACTGATGGTGGTGGTTCACAAGATATTTGATTTAGTTTTGTTTCTTGTTTTGATAACAAAGCCACAGTGGCTACAAAGCAGCTTGGTAAAGTTGCCCTCTCATTATGCGAGAGGTCGAGCTGTTGGAGCAGCATGGTTCAACTAGCTCTGATCCGTTCACGGAGAAATAAGACAGCAGCTGGTAAGTCTGTGTTTCTGATCATTTGTTTTTCCCACAGTAGAAAAAGTTGAGCTATCTGTGGGTCAACTAACCATTTAAAATTCTTGTTGTTTAATTTTGCATACAATGTCGGTAAATATAGATGTAATTACAGCAAGACTTAAGACCTCTGACAAATCACTGGTATCTTTTAGAATATGTGGCATGTATGTGACTCACAAAACAACACTTGACTACAATTAATGCTATTTAGGCTATACCTACCTGTGTAGGCCTTTTTACAGTAAAAAAAAAAGAGAGAGAGAGAGAATGAAAAGAGCAATATCCAATTTCAATTTAATTTTATGTATTTAAAAGGTGAGGTTGTTTATCTCTTGAATAGTAGCGTATATTAAATAGCAATAGTGTCACAGCTTCTGTTTGATCTGATGCTCAATTTTACAAAGTTGAATCACTTGTAAAGACAAACTGAAACTGAAATGTATGCACTATGCAGTGTGTTATATTCTACTACTACTACTACCACCACTAATAATAAAAAATAACAACAATAACTGCCTGTTATCATAGCATTAAATTAGTACAAGGTATACTTTCTATGGTAATTACCATCAATTAGTGTGTTGTATTAGATTGCAGTTGCTTAGTTTATGTTTATGAACTACTGTAGTATTGAGTTCATAAACAGCTCATGCACATAGCCTGTAGTACTTAAAATGAAGAATACAGTGTCTAGACTGTAGTACAGTACATAAGATAGTTTAAAGCTATCCAGGCTATTTATGAAAAACTGAGGTTTAAATTGCTATGAAACTGTGTTATGTGGGTTGATTGACATTAATGACATTTAGTAAACATTATAAAGTCTGTAATGAAAATACCTAAAGTGAGATTAGATTTATTTGTAACAATAAAAAGCATGGTTTTTGGCAACATGCATAATTTGCAGTAATGCAGCAGAGACAATGCAGTGGAGAGGAAACAGAACAGACAGAATGCAGTGGAGTAGAGAAGATGCAGTGTCAACCCTCTCTTTTTCAGAGGTCAATATACATGTATTTCATGTTAATATCAGAATTCCAATACATATGAAGAGTTCATTTAGTAACCTTCTCATTGTCTGTCATTTGTCTTTTACAGAGAGGAGAGGGGGACTGAGGAGACAGAATGCAGTGGAGAGGAGCATGTTTTTGAAAGCTGAATAAACACTGTCATCAAATCTATCATGAATAAAATCAAGGGGAAATGATCAGTAGATCTCTGAAATCTTATTTTAACTAACTTTAGTAAGAGATTTTTTATGAAGCTGAGTACTGATTGGTACTGAGTAAAATAAATAAGGAAAAAAAGTCAAGCATTCAACTCTTGATTTTATCAGAAATATGCTACATTATTGCACAATGCATGAGAAGCAACTGACTACCATATATGTTGGTCCAAATTAAATTCTGGTTTACTGTCTGATGCTCATTGACGGAAAATGTGCGTGTGTGCATGCGCATGCATGCATGCATACTCTCCCCTGCCAATTTTGATACAAGCAGTGTTAATGCAAGAAAACACAGTTGTTATTGACATGGCATCACCAATAAGGAGCTATCTATATTTTGTTAAAGGTCCACTAAGTAATTTTTCCCAAATCTCTTCTTCGCCTTAAGCAGCACCCTGCTCTTAATCTCCACTGCGAGACAGAAGTTAAATCTAGGCAAGTGTATTTATGCTTAGACAATAAATGTCAAATCGTCAAAACACCAGTGTTCTCTACAAACCATCTATTGTGCCCTAACCTACGCAATGTCGTAGGAAACCCCGGCAGTGGCAAGCGCTCAGCTCTTTTTAGGAGCTTTTTGGATCTGACTGCTTCAGATCCTGCTGCATAATGATGGTCTTCCATTATATTGTAGATCCAGATTGAAATGTGGCGCACCTGACGCGGAAACAGCACTAACTAATATGGACAGGATACACAGCAGCAGCTCCAGCCAATGACGCGAAGCTCGTCTTCTTCTGCAGACTTTAGTTAGTTGTTTTACACATGGAGGCCTCCATGTAGTCGTGGCCCGCGACATGTAGAATAAAATATGAATAAAATAGCTCATTTTCATTGTATAAAGCAATTTGACTTCTCATCTCACGCGAGTGTACATAATTTTAAACATATGTATTTATATAATTGTTCATTTTTATTATTTTTGTTCTATTTTTTTGTTTACAAATGACTTAGTAGACCTTTAAGTAAACATTTAAAAAGGTTTTGACTCTGATGATTTGATGATGGACTTGTGGATTTAGGACATTGGAATGCTTTTGGAACAACTGCAGAGAATTTTTTTATGTTCTCTAATGTAGTTGTGTTTTGATTTTATACACTGTTTTATGCTGCTCTTTTGGAGATGTGACTGTACTCAGTGAAAGTTTGAAAAGTAGAACATTTTTGTGTGTTTAAGCTTTTCAGTAAGCTAATTCCTTGCATTCCTTGAATAGCATTGGACTAAATTCCAGCCCACATTGTGCTGTACCTGCTTCTTTCTCCACCTGCTTGACTGTCTTTCCCCAGTGTAACTGTCTGAAAAACTAATAAAGCTGGACAGACCAGAAAAGAAAAGAGCAATCATCTGCCGTTACCACCCAATCAGCCAGGGTTCAATAACCTGGCATGTCTCATATCACATCACTGCTCAGTTCAATCTGCTGGGAGAGACAAGACTTAACCTTCTGCACATACACACACACACGCACACACACACACAAATACACATGAAAGCAGGTGCCATATTTATCTAGAAATAACTAACTGCTGATGTATAAAGTTTATGAACCCATATTAAATATAGGCTACTTTCAAGCCATATGCAAATTTGGATTCTGATGTGTTAAGAATTTACGTACTCCAGCACAGGAAATTTTTGAAAATGATGCTAATTTAATCCTACTTTTAGATGAATGCATGAGTCTTTTGCATTAATGTTTTTAAGCATAACAAGCATAACATAAGTAAAACGATTATGATTTAAGTAAACGATTAGACTGATATATGGGGGTGACATTGTTCTGTGTGCTATTGTAGTATGGTTGAAATGATGTTTCATAGTCTTTCCTATCCTGACTGCTGTCAGGATAGGAAACTATTGGGAAAACACTCAATACTTGTCATGTTTTGATATTTTCTGACAAAATTATTGTAATTTTTATATAATGAATGCTGAAACACATATATGCTATCGGCATCAAGCAAGTTAAAAATGTCAAGAATGCAGAGATTGTGAGGATATGTCCTTAACAGATGACCTAACACTAAGTGCCATTACCATTTTCACCTCTGTACGTCCACTGATTCGGTTCCCAGTGGTAGCATTTCATATTGGCTTAGCACAAAGACTTTAAGTCTACAGGAGTCATTACCTCACAACTCCGAAGCTTTTTAAAAACATTCCAAATACATTTAAAATTCATTTATTTCAAATACATATGATACATTGTATAAATACGACAACTTTGGAGTTGCTGTGAGATTTATATTTTTAAATTTGACGGAACTAGGTAATGACTCCTGTAGACTTCAAGTCTTTATGCTAAACTAACCCAAATGCTACCTATAGGAACAGAAGCAGTGTACATACAGAGGCGAAAATTGTAACAAACATTTTGTCTCAGTCTGGATAAGTCGTAAAAAGGGTATGTTGTCCAATATGTTGGAGTATTCCTTTAAAGCCTCATTACTCTCTTAATCTTGTCTTTGTCCCTCTTTCTTCCAATACTCCCCTCTTTCTTTCTCTTTCTGTCTTTTTCTTCTTTAACCTTCCCCCTTCCTCTCTTTGACAGCCTGTAAAATTCCCATCTCTCAGTCAGATTCATAGTGGCAGTCTGTGCTCTGTTCAACCCTTCTCTAACCTGCTGTAATTGGAGAGTGGACTGGGCTATTAGTGTGTTAGCACTCCTGTCTGATAAAGGTCAAAGCCCCTTTCCTGAGAAGAGAAAGGTGGGCAAGGTGGATTTCTGCGTACGTACGTGTGTGTGTGTGTGTGTGTGTGTGTGTGTGTGTGTGTGCTTATTAAGCCTCACCTTTAGGCTTCAGTGAGAGGAGAGGCAAGCTCTTTCTGATGGCTGCTAAATGCCTTGCCAACCTACTGTATTTTGGCTGTTGACCTTCTCCCCTAGGAGAGACAGAACAGAGGCGCGCGAGCACACACACACACACACACACACACACACAGATGGTGAGTTTCAGGCAGTGATTATAAAGGAGCTGTGCAGGTGCTTGGCTGCTGTCAGATTACGGTAATTTGCTCTCCAGGATGATATAGTGTCCGCTGTGCTCCAGCTCATTATAGTCACAGAGAGAAAGCACAGGGAAAATGATTCATAAGTCTTTAAGGGAGTACAATTGAATTTAATGCAAATCACACTGTAACTTAAACCAGGTTAGGTGGAAGTAACTGAGCACAGCTCAGAGTTTTGTTCCTGGGAAAACAGTTCAACAGTCACTCATGTATTTAACCATGAAAATAAGTAGCTCAAGCAATTTTTTGAGGGAGATGGTCTAAATAAAAATGGAAAGCTCAGTGTGCTCACCACACAGATACAAAGATCTTCACACTTCTGCTGGATCACACCTCAATTAAAGACAAGAAAAAAACAAGCTAGGAATTGATAAACTCTTATTATTTTTAAACATTTGGCTTGAATGTTTATTTTGCTTAAATTTGGCTTAAATATTTTAGTTGACAATCGATTTAAAAAAGGGCTAGGGTTTAAAAGAACTAGGCCTAATTAATCGCTAAAATGGTTTAATTAATGGAACTGACGCATACACGAATATAAACTCAAGGACGTTTGAAATTGGAACAAACTACCACTAATGACGAGGGATCAGTACAAAAGAGGCATATCAAACAGCCTTCTTGCTGTCATACAAAATGTGGATTGTGGACACAGCGGTTCCTCTGGATGTACATGTCACCAAATACAATTAGTCTGTGAATATATCTTTTTGTACCACATCAACCGGGCATCCCTAGCTATCCATTTAGGTAATTCATCTGTCCATGTTATCTCTATGACTGAAGTCACTCGGTTGGAATCAGGTGAGCTGGACCTCTACAATGCCAATGACCAAAAATCTGTCAAAGATTTATCCCACGGGTCTATGAGCGTGGTTTCTCACGGACTGAATGAGCTAGCCTGGTGTAGACACAAGCTCAGACGCAGTGCTGGACAGTCTTGGCCTGTCTCTGGAAGCGAGTTGTGCCCAAACTTGAATCAACTCCGTCATAATAAATAGTAGAGAAGTAATTGGCCCCGTGCGTGTATGAATAACATTTCCATGTATGAGTGTGTGGCTGTTTCCCAAAGGAAGGAAGGTCCTAGGTAGCAGTGCGTTACGAAGGCTATAAAGGCTATGGAGGCTTCTGCTTTCAAACCGTCGACCAAGACCAAACAGCCTGTGTGTGGGATGTTTTGTGAATGATTAACTGTTATTGGACATTTAAAGTGGCAGATCGCCACACCTTGCATCATTGAACGTCACTGAGGTTAATTGCGTTATTTTATATTAACACATTAAACACTTCACGTTAATCACATGCATTCATTTTGACAACCCTATTAAAGATACATGATGTACAAACAATACAGCAGTGCTATACAGCAAATGCAGCAACCCATACTATTAGAGCCATATTATTTATTATTACTGAGTATTGTTTGAATATGTTCATAATTGCAGTAATAAAATGCAATACATTATATATTATTAGTTACTGTCATTTGAAAGTAACTAGTTACATTCAATATTACTATCTCCAAATTGTAATGAATTACACTCCTTTTGGATTACATTTGAGTTACTTTCAACAAAATAGCTGCAGAAATAATATATGACTAGGCATTTAAAAAGCTAAAATGTAGTTAAAATGTAATTATTGCCGCTGATTATTTACATTCATTCATTCATACATTGGAGGGTGATGTAACATAATGACTGTGTAGGCCCCTAAAGCTACTAACAACTTAATATAGGCACAGTAAAGGTTCATGGTGCAATACAATAAGTAACAGTGACCGTCAGAATATACAAGCAGACAAAGTATCAAAGTCTGTAAGTTCATATGAAACATAATAGAGCTAAAACCCCCTATAATGTAACCTATAGCCTTACGATGACATGAAAAGACACACAATCTCTTTTTCTTTGAGTTTCTATTATTTTATTCTCTTTTAATTTAAGTAACATTACTCTGTCATTTCAGTCCAACAAAAATTAACATAGCCTACAATTCACTTATAGCTGAAACTCTAGCTAAAGCACATATTTCAAGAATACTGAAAATACAAGGGCACGGGTGTGTTAAGCAAATAGGAAATTATGTTCTTCTCCTTCTCTCTGAGGAACTTAAAGGAACTTAATAAAAAAATAATGGGTGAATGTCCATCGCGAAAACGTGGAATCAGTTGTGTGTGTTGTCATCTCTCAGCTTTAGCAGCAAATATCAGCACCGGATCACAGCATTTTTCCCCCGTTGTCGTGTGTTTAAAATTAATTAGTAATGCGTTATCTAATATATATATTTATACAACAGTTAGATCCGGTCAAGCGATTTGATTGGTCAAGAGGCATTCCACCAGTGCTGATAGACAGTATAACATCACTCGGACGTTTAATTATATGTATTACTGCGCTTTACAAGTGTTATGTAATAATCTATACTAACGTCCGTGAAGCACATTGCAACAAACTTCGTACTGCTACATCCTTCTCAGAGGAGGACGAGAGGGAGTAAAACATAGCTTGGAGACTGCTGTGCAAACCTCCAGGTGTGTTCAGAGCTGCTAGCTAGCCTGCACTAGTGTGTACTGTAGACCTAGCAAGCTAGCTTGCGGTCGGGAAATTCTGTTTCTTAGCAACCGTTCAGTCGCTTCAAATCTGACGGACCTATTTGTGCTGGTGGAGCCAAATAAATGTTGATACAAATCATAATCTACTGCCCGTTACTACCATAACTTGAGAAATGCTGTTGTTGGTAGAACTGTTGAAGAAAGTCGTTTTTGTGACTAAATGTAAAGTATGACTGTTTTGTCTATTGTTCACAAGTAACTTCACAGTGAAACATTGAGTAAATGGAAGACCCAGAGCATCGGGTTTGGAAGAGCCCAGCACATCCAAAATTGACACTACAGGACACTACCTAGAGCGTTATAGTTTAAAGTGTAGGGCCACTGACCAAGCTGTCGTTTTTGATGAGTTCAGAGTGAGAACGTGCTGACACATAACAGGGGTTGAGATGTACAAGATTGTGGTCTTGCCTACCAAGGGGAGGCAGGGGCAAAGAGCTATATGCATCTTACATGTTAGCTTACATCAAGTCCAGGGTCTCTCTTCTCTGGTGGGACAGCTCACATACTGGGTAAAGTTGGGAAAGGTTGTTGCTATGGTTACATGGTCGAAATCTGCTGAGATTGCAATGAGCACTCGGGTGTTGAGTCTGGAGTCGGGCAATGGCGGTATGAATGTTGTTACATGCTGACGTCAGGCTGGGGGGGGATTTCCCTAGGTAAATAATATGGCCGGAGCCCCATGGCTAAAAGTTCAACATCTGGGCACAGTTCCTTGATCGTAATGTGACCAAGGTTACATCATCTGTTCACAAGAACAGCAAGCCCCCCTCCTTTCTGTTTAACGCTCTCGGCGCAGACTCCGTCTGAAAGCCATCAATCGACATGTTGTGGTTGGGAATATCTTGGTGCAGCCATGTTTCTGTAAAACGTAATACTGCATGATACTGCATTCCCATTCCCTCGTTACCCATGATGAGAGAGAGGAGATATGGCTTGTATCTCCTTCTCTCTCTCCGTGCCTCTGCCTTTCACTGCCTTAACCTCCTAGACCTTCCCTCATCGTCTCCAAAACTTTCTTCTAATCTCAAGGATTTGGTGAACTTGATTTGGCAATCCGGTCAGTCGGAGTGCCATCAGCTGGTCCCAGCCGTAAACAATAGCAGTGCCGTAGTGTTGTTGTGCACTGGTGGTGTGACGGTCCAAAAAAAGTATGCCAGCCACCAGAAAAGCAATTCAATTTCCTTTAATCCACATGGTTACAGAGGGGCACAACACAAGCTAACTAATTTAGACCCAAATAGATGGGAAAATAGGGCACAGGTTTAAAAATAGAGCAATTATCCTTTAAGACTAAACTGAAAAGTGATTGCTTAGTTTAGGACTCCATGTGGAGATGTTTTGTTTTGTAAAATTCTTTGTAGCTTCTGAAAATTGTAAATAGCATCCAATACTGGATACTTATTACAATTGCCTCCACAAAAGTGTCAGTTTGCAGTTCATTTTGAGATATAGCAGAGTGAAACAGATTTAAATTTTTTCAATGGAAAACACCTCTAAAGGTAAATTTCCTATAAGTCATGACTGTGGTGTAATGGTTCAAGTCTATATGACACAGTACGTACATGGGGGGTTAGGGGGCGTGACAGAGAAGTTCAGGGCAGTGTTATGCAGGAGGTCACACTGTGTTTAAAAGGATGCTACGTTGCTGGTAATAAAGACACGTTGAAAAAGACACACGGTCGTCTTGGTTTCCCATGAGCACTGCGATAATCCGACATGGTGTCAGAAGCGGGATCGAGTGCATTCCAGTGAAGTTTTCCTGCGTTTGAAAGAAGTTTGGTCCTGAAAAAAAAAAAAAAAAGTCAACGAGCAGGTGCTAGCGGGTTAGCGACACACGCTGCTAATGGAAGGTGCAGCAGCAGCCGCCGTGGGAGGAGGAGCCCCCGTCCCCGGGCCGAGTGCGAAGTTCAGCATCCAGCCACCGGAGCCGTTTGACTTCACCAAACGGAGAAATGGATCAGGAGGTTTGAACGCTTTCGGCAAGCAAGTAATCTCCACACAACCTCAGAGGAGAACCAGGTAAACACTCTGGTTTACTGTATGGGAGATGACCCGGATGACGTACTGAGAGGATTACACCTGTCCGATGCACAGCAACATCAGTACGCCGCGGTAAAAGATGGATTTCATGGCTTTTTCATCGTCAAGAAAAATGTGATATATGAAAGAGCACATTTTAATATGAGAAAACGAGGAGAAAACAAATTGTAGACTCGTTCGTGACTGCTTTATACACGCTGGCCGAACATTGCAACTATGGAGCGTTGCATGATGAGCTAATCAGAGACAGGCTGGTAGTAGGGCTCGCAGACCTGCATCTCTTGAGCGCATGCAGTTGGATAAAGATCTCACGCTGGTGAAAGCGATCGAGATGGCCACACAGAGTGAGGCAGGAAAACGTCAGCAGAGCAATCTACGTGGAGATACGATTAGCAAAAGAGACACCTGCTCCGTGGACAGAGTGGTGAGTAAAGGCAAACAGCTAAAGAAA
>OMLF01016386.1:0-36118 GCA_900302615.1 Holocentrus rufus | reverse complement strand
TCATTCCAACTGAAAACTCCACCAGGTGATTTCACTGATTAGTCCCTTTTCTCTGCTTGGGGGTGGGGTGATCAGTGAAATCACCTGGTGGAGTTTTCGGTTGGAATGAAAACCTGCAGCCTCTCGGCCCTCCATGGCACCAGTTTGACATCCCTGATCTAATCTAATGTGGAGGTTCCACCCTAACCACAATCTCATTTTTACAATTAATGTCTAGGTTAATTCATGAATTTATTAATTAATTCAGCAATGATCTTCGTTTCCCTTTCCATTGAATAGGTGTAGTGGATTAACCTGCCATAAATAGCTGCTGCTATTAATATCAATTATTTCAGTGGAAAGTTTTAGCATCCCATGATACTCTAAATGTGGTTTCAGAAGCTTCACAAGAATTACATTTTGGAACATGGGAGCAAGCACGGGACACTGAATATCTGTGTAAAATATTGGTATCAGATGTCAATAACTAGGTATTATTACATGTGTGTGTGTGTGTGTGTGTGTGTATATATATATATATATATATAATGTCGGTATTATTTATACATTCATATATACGTATATATTAATCGCTTTAAGAAGTCTTACTACATTTTCAACCCATTTAGGATGTTTTATTCCATTCTGACAAGCGCTTACATCATCAGGCAGGTGTTATCAACTGCTGCAGGGGCTAAAAGAAAAAAAATTCTACCAGGGCGGGGAGGAAGGCAGGACTTGGGATAGAAAAGGCATGCTCTCCATGGGCCTCATGGCTATGTTGAGTGGCCCAGTGATATTCATGGGCATGGGGGTGGTGATTGCCACCGGGTGGGCGATATTCATGTGCGCCGTCGTGGGGATGTTGACCGAGGCCAGGTTCACAGGGCCGGTGATGGTGACCGGGTGCTGCAGGTTGACCGGCGAGGTGATGTTAACTGTGCTGGTGGTGATGTTCATCTGAGCGGCGATGGTGACCGGATTGCTGGCGTTGCCGCCGCGATTCATGGCCGAGGTGATGGCTGCCGAGTTGGTGACCGGCGTTGCAGAGGCCGAGTTGTGCACGTTGTTGGCATCTGGGTTTAAACAAACAAACAAAGAAAACACACATGACAAAAGTGAATTTATAAGCTCATGTCCTTCCATGAAATGTACTACCCCTCCTAAACAAGGAAAGCCAACATCCCACTCAGCTCCTTTGGTTTGGCTGCTTATCTGGGCCACTGGAAAGGTCAATATGGCATTAATACATAATATCAACTGTGGTAGTACTGTTAAAGAAACCTACCTTGGGTGCGCGAGTTGTCAATTAGGACTTGGAAGGAGTTATTTAAAATCTCTCCTACCGTCAACTCACCTGAGGGGTAAATTCAAAAAGCAGGATCAACAGACTAACCAGCTAACCTTCTTCAATACTCTACATTTATTTCAACTCAAAGCTAACTTTAATCAGTACAAGCTGTCACGGACATTTCAATTTCAATGTCTGCGTTGGCATTTCACAGTGGCTTGTGGCCTTTTTTTTGGAACACTTAACAATGTTTGTTATCTGATTAATTGATTGATCCTGCTTTATGAGATTTAACCCTTACCACTACACATTAGTACAACTACACATATCAGCAGCACAGTAAATACAGAAGCTCAATCAAGGCACCAGTCCTCACTGAATTTAATGGCTTCTGTACGTGAATGCAATGGTATAATATGAAGAATAACTGGCCACTTTCTATACAAGTCAAATTTGAAGGTCGGGGGTTGCTGCTACTAGCTACTGGATTACCTTTTCGTGGCCCTGAGTGGTTCCACTGCCAGTCACTTATGCCTATTCAGAAATACAGACACATAGGGGGTTACAAGAGCACAGGACAGCAGTGCCATCATCTGGGCATCGGCTTCAACAGTTGGGGTGTTGGAAGTGTGTGTATGTATGCGTGTATATGAGTGGGGGAGGGCGGAGGGAGTGTGTGAATATACTGGACATCTTATCATGGGCTTTGCTACATCCAGTCATATCAAGAAAACAAAAACATTAACACACATCAACTATCAGATGTGCTGAGCTGAGCTCAATAACTGTCTAGAGACAAAATAAATGCCTGCACTTCAGGTATTCCTGCACCTGCTCATATTGACAATTAATGTGGACGTAATCACCGCAACTGATGACCAACACTATTTAACCGCTTCTTTTTGTTTATTTGATCATTGCCTAAATCAAAAGAATATGTCACAGACATGCAAAGTAGGAGTCAAATGTGGATAATCCCATCCTAACAGAAGCCTGTGTTGGCTAGAATACATTCTAGCCAACAACTCCCATTCCCGTGTCCTTGGTTTGATACTAATGTCATTATTAAAGGAATACTCCAACATTTTGGGCAGAATACCCTTTTCTCCAACTTGCCCAGACTGAGACAAGATATTCAATACCATTTTCACCTCTGTATGTCCACTGGTTCAGACCTCAGTCCGGTACTTTGGTTCCGAAGGGTAGCATTTTGTCTTAGCTTAGCATAAACACTTGAAGTCTACAGGAGTAGTAGTAGTAATAGTAATCTACAGCCTAGCTCCATCAAAGTGAAAAAATAAACCTGACAGCAACTGAGTAAATAAGACAGCTTCAGAGTTGTTGTAAGGTTTATTTTTTCTCTTTGACGGAGCTAGGCTAATGACTCCTGTAGACTGCAAGTGTTTATGCTAAGCTAGAGGTGAAAATGGTGTCCAAAATCTTGTCTCAGTCTGGGCCAGTCAGAAATTATTATTATATTTTGCCCAAAACAGAGTATTTATTTCTCTCTCTCTCTCTCTCTCTCTCTCTCTCTCTCTCTCTCTCTCTCTCTCTCTCTCTCTGTCTATCAAAATCCATGCTGAAATCTGACAGTTTAAATTTTCCTCTTAAATTCGCCTGACATGATACAGTACATACCTCATAAAACACAACCTTTCAAAATAAAAGCGCACTTGATCAACCATTCAGCACTTAAAATACCTCAAAAATATGTCAACTTCATGTCAGCTAATTCTCCCTTTATTCCTTTCCATTTTCCTCTACCAAAAGTATACATGGGGAGTAGCAGTGAGCAGTAGAAATCAATTTTGAAAGTTGACATATTATTGAATTAAGTGCCAAAAAAAGTCACTTTTCAATGAGGTATACTCTATAGGTTTGCCGACCAAGCAAGGCAACATTGAAGTGTCAGAGGGAGTTTGATGTGATGTCTCTCCCAGGGGAAGACAGAGAGAACGCCATATACCAAGGCTACCATTACCCTGACCTTAATACCAAGCTGCCCTCAGTCAGTGTGTGTTTATGTGTGTTTGTGTGCGTGCACAGACTCGCGCTTGTGTCTGCGAATACAGAAAAACAAGAGAAGCCGTAGTGGGAGGTGGCGTCTGGTTTAATGCAGTTTGCAGCCTAAGGTCTGTTTGCGGCTGCCGCGTCCTGCTTTTCCCTCCAGTCACTCCTGTTCCTCGTAAGATCATCTTGTTCTCCCCTCGTTCCTCTCTTCCGCTGGGCCCTAATAACAGTGTGGAGTTCTCACAGTAATTGAGCGCTGTTGAAAAAGTCTGGATTGATGGCTTCGGAAAAAAAAAGAAAAACAAAAACAAGTTAGAGGAGGAGCAGGAGGTGGAGGTAGGGGGAGGGAGGGATTGCAGAGGAAAGTGAATGAGGTGGATCTAGTTTCCCTCAAAAGACCCTGTGAACACTGCAGCGTCTGCCACTTCCGTGCCTAACACACTGCTTCACGAGCAGATGGTGTATTCACATATATTTACACTGCAAAATGATTACAGAGAGATGGCCTCAGTTTTCATCGCGCAATCTTGGCATGCATGACTAAACCAAGAACATGGAAGTCAATGTTGGGATTGAGCTTTCAAGGTTTTTTTTTTTTCTTTTTGCTGTGTAGGGTTACACACGTTCGTATATTATAGCTTCAGTGTCTTCAGCACATCGATAGCAGTTGTTGAGGCAGGAGAGAATTACTCATTCCTCAGCCGGTCCAGGGATTTGAACTGGTGTATTTCCAGTCACAACTGCGCCTCACTAACCCTCCAGGCTGCAGACATCCCCTACAGACTTTACAGACACTGTGAGAAGAGCTCAGATATGCAGCACGATATCCTCAATTCCCTGTCTGATTCTTAAAAAGCTCCAACCAGGGTAACTAGCCTTGAAATAATATTCTCAGGTGCCCCAGCCGAATGACTCATGATTTCTAAATAAAAAAGAAAAGAAGAAGCAAAGTTGCTCTCTTCTTCTTCCTCTTTCCCAGCAGCACAGCAACTCTCAGGAAAGACCCAATGACGTCTTTCTGACACAGCAGTCGATTCAGCCGCCGCCATTCATCTCATGCACCAACGTTGAATTGTTACGCTGAGTCAAACTGTGGGCTTTGCTCTTTACCCTGTATGTATGCTCTCAATGCGTTTACCCCCTGACGCTTTGCACGGTTGCCTCATGCTGGCCGGGATGTGACATACTGCAGTATGTGGGGTGGCTGTTGCTGTGCGCTCCTCTGTGGTGCCATTGGCTGTGTTGTTGTTCAGTGTGGTCACAGTGTAGATAAATGACCCCATTAGAGAGCACAGAGGGGGTTATCTGTCAGTATCACCATCTCCCTGAGTGTGCAGACACTGTCTGCCACCTTTATCAGTGGACACCACCACTATCATTCTGTGATTGCGTGGATGTGTGTTACTGAATTTTGTACGGCAGTGATGAAAAGAATTTGCATCACAAAACAGATAGTTCCACTCCTCAGATCTGATTGACGAAGCTTTGAGTCATGCTCAAAGCTTTGCGAAGTACCCGTTAAATGCACACTTGTGGCCGCATAACAGTTAAATATTAATGAGCGAACCAAAAAGCAGCAGACATATTGCTGCTTATATGTTGCTGAGCAACTATGTAGTGTAGCAACAAGCCTCTCGGCTTCTTGTTTAATTAATAACATCATAAATGTCTCTGAATGTATGAGTATATTTTGTACAGCATCATGTGTGTGTTTATGAATGAACCCAAACAGCTCACTGCTGAGAGATGATGAGCACAGTGTGGTCGCCCTCTGTGTGGCATCTGTGTAACATTAACTAAACACCACATTAATGAAAACCCTACTTAAAACAAGTTCATATTTGAATAAGGCCGAGCAAGAACAGGGAGAAGAAAAGCTCAGGAAAAAAAGGGGGAAACAGGCGACAGGCACAGCCCATTGTACTGTGGCTACGGATGTGTCGGGCTCTGCCATCCCAAACAGTCATCAGACGGCATTCTGGGAGCTCATTACTGTAGTCTCGGAGCTGGAGGAGACGCTACAGTGGTGGGGGATCGAGGAGTCAGTTCACTGAGCTCAGCCCCAGCTGCAGCAACAGTCATTCAGGAAGAGATGCCTGGGCATAGGCCAGGAGGATAAGCCCGCAGTGACAGCCTGGGATTTACATGAGCTTCTCCTCCCCTCCCACAAGCGCTCATTTAAAGTTTGGATCAGCACCGGGACGAGAGTTTGGATCAGGGTATGTGGGAGGTGTGCAGACTTGAGCAAACATGACACAACTTATGTTAAGCTGAAATACAGTTTCCGGCTTAATTTCCTTCCATGGGCCACCTTACATGATTGAAGAAGACTTACGCCCCGAGGTGCTGTGCTATTTATACAGCCGTACTTGAGGTTCTCTTTTGGCAGCATTCAACTGATGTCAGATACTGTGACGCGAGTAATTGTTAGTGAATCACTACTAGCTAAACTATTGTGAAGGTCTCGTTAATCCCGTTACGCGGTTTCATTGTGCGGTGTCTCATTGTGTGTTCACTGTCTCTTCCACTCTGTCTTGCTCGATCGACCCCGTCCAATCCATTATCCCTGCCTCCCTCTCACCTCTCAATGAAATAACTATGGCGCTCGCATGTGTCTCCCCCTCACCTCCCCCCCTCTCCCTGCAGAGCCGAAGTCCGCGGCACTCCCAGTCTACCCAGTCTGGGCTTGCCGACCAGGCCGCCAAGCTCTCCTTCGCCTCCGCTGAATCCTTGGAGACCATGTCGGAAGCGGACATTCCCATTGGGTTCAACCGGATGAACCGATTTCGACAGAGCCTGCCGCTGTCCCGCTCTGCCAGCCAGAACAAGCTCCGATCACCAGGTAAAGACACTGAACACAAGCATTAAGTTCAATCAAAACATGTTTCTGACAGTATTTTATGCATTTTTGGGGTTGATGAGGGTCTTCACGTAGGTGTTGCATACCCGCCTAAGAATTCAAACTTTGAGTCTATGCCAGGTTTCACACTGACTGGATGATCGTAGAGGAACATCTCTATAAAAGCTTCAATGCAAGCGCTGCCGTGTTCCATATAGTCATGCTTTATGTAACGTTTTACAATAAAATGCATCTCAATTTGATGCACTGCAGACAGGCTCTTAAAACAACCTGCAGGTTGGACTCAAACCAGATTTTCAGCTGCCTATTTCATTACATCTTGATGGTTATTGTGAAGAGGTGGAGTGGGAGAAAGTAAGATACTCTTGCTTCATTCAATAGTCTTACTGTAGTCTAATTACTCCACTGGAGAGCTGGTTGTTAAGGGGAAAAATAGCTCTTGGTCTCGTTCCTCGTCTGATGATCTGTGGTTTTGTTCCTTTAAACATTAATAAGTTGCTGCAGAGAGCAAGATAACGCAATTTGTCTTTCATGGTTAGTGAATTCATAAGAGGTTGGATACAACGTATTCGGCTATAATGCATCAGCAAACATCTCCTCATGAAATCTTTCAATCTGAGCTTAATTATCTAAGATAATGTGCAAGGTTACTGTGACTACTCAAGTAGACACGCTGTTTGTGCTTTTGTTTAGATTGGGAGCACTAAGTTTTAGATGAAAGGGGTATTGTGGGAACTTTTTTGTGTTGGAGCGTCAGACTGCAGGCTGCTGTTTGCACACAGGGCTGTGGAAGGGGTTTGGTACGGGACTGCAAGAGTAAACAGCAGAGTTGAGGGCAAGTTTAGTACTAAAAGGCCTTGGGAGTGGAGAGAGGATTAATGTGAGGCTGGTCCAGACTCATAAACACTGAGGTGTGAGGTTATGCTGGGCACGCCGGGATAAAATGTTGGCTGTAAAACTGAAGTGGCAGTGACTGATGAGGGCTCTTTTGAATAGGGAGTTTGGACAGAGCTAGAAAAGTGGGACTGCCAATCTTTCCGCTCCCTGTCTAACTACCCCCTCTGTTTTCCACTCTCTCCTTCTCACTCATTTTGTCCGGTTCTACTTCACTTGTCCTTATTTGCTATATTGTGTTTTTCTGTTCATTTTTCCCACGGTGTATCAAGATGCAAATTCAGGTTAGTCAGGCATCAGACGCTTCACACCTCTGTACCTGCGTGCTATGAAATTCATCATGTGTTCCAGCACTTAAGGAAGTAATTCTCTACAAATCATACCCACTCATTATTCAACATTTTTTTTATTTCTTATTTCTAATTAATAATTTATAGCAAGAAAGTTCTGTAATAGTGAAAAAGTCTTCACACCTTAGCTGTGAATTTCGCACAACTCCCACAATCCTCCTCTCAAATTAAAAGAAAGATGTGCTGTCCACTCTGTCCTTGATTCATATTCATAATCATACCAGCATCTCAGGGAGAAGAAGGTTTACCTGGATGTTATCTACCCAAAGGTAGAAATTTTTGGTCACAATTCATACCATTGTAGCTTGCAAAAACACGAATGCACCATAGGAGCTGACAGATTTTTAAGTTGTTTCTCACCATCCCCATTTTTTTCTGACTTTTACTCGCCCCCCTCTCTCTCTTTCTCGCCGTCCTCTTTTAGGCGTGCTGTTCCTGCAGTATGGCGACGAGACGCGACGGGTGCACATCACCCACGAGCTGACCAGCCTGGACACGCTGCACGCGCTCATCGTACACATGTTCCCCCAGAAGCTGACGGCGGGCATGCTCAAGTCGTCCAACACGGCCATCTTGATCAAGGACGAGGCGCGCAACGTCTTCTACGAGCTGGAGGATGTCCGGGACATCCAGGACCGTAGCATCATCAAGATTTACCGCAAAGAGCCCATCTACGCCTCCTACCCTGCTGCTGCACATCTGGCTAATGGAGACCTGAGGGTGAGGAGAGGGGGAAGCTGGGAGGCGGGGAAGCGAAGAGAGTTATTTTAGTCGAAAAATGCTTAGTGATCTTCAGCTAGTCTGATCCCAACAACCTAGACTTCAGTGGTTACCGCTCTAGTCCTGGTCCTCTAAGTTGAGGGGAGCTATGTGTTTCTTTGACAGTAATAGGGTTTTTTACATTTCAACAGCAACTTTGACAGGCTGTTGCGGTGTATGTGGGTTAGTAATTTAACAGGTATTCCTCCTGGAGATGTATTTTCTTATCTTCAACTAGGCCATCTGTTGCTGTGCAGACACCAGAGAACAGTGTTCCTCTGTGAAATGAGCATATTTTAACATCCTAAGCTATTTCTGCTTTAGTGGAGATCAAGGAACCCTGAAGTTCTTTTTTTTTTTTTGGTCACAAAACACTGCGTTACCATCTGCATTATTCACACAACACTGGCAATTCACCTGCCATTAACCATGGAAATAGGTAGCGAACAAGAAGTATGTGTGTGTGCGTGCGCATGTATATTTGTGTCTTTGTGTTTAAAAGACAAAACATAAAAACAGGTGACAGAGAGCTGATACTCTCAACACTCTGACCGCTGAAGCTGAGGTAGGATTTTTGATTGGATTTGATTAGAGCTAATAATTGCCCACTTGGAATCCGTTGCACTCCTGGAAAGGACTTCCTTGTCTCTGTTGACCTCCCAAAGATTTCTTCTATTTTTCCCCTACTGGCCTCTGGGGTTTTGTGGAAGTTTTTTTCTTGCCCGCTGTTCAGGTCAGGGGGTCTCGTTTTGTTTTCAATAAACTCTAACAGACTATAATGGTGAGAGTGGATGGAATTCCATCGAAAATTTGAACTGAAACCGTTCAAACAGCACCCACCTCAGATTCAGGACCTCCTCCAAGTCCCTCCCACCCACGTCAGTGCTTGTGTGATTGGGAACAAGGATTGGTGAGCAGACTCCCTTCTCTGCTATTCTGTAGCTACGATAAACTAATCTAATGTATCGTAGCTCCAGTAGGCTAAGCCAAGTTTGTTTTGGAAGGGGAAGCGAGCGTGCACAGCAGCAGTAGTGCACGGTGCGTGTGCACGAGACATGACTGGCGCTGAGGCATGGATGAGGTAGTGACGCCTCCTTGAAATGACTGGTTGTTTGATTTGCACTGAACAGATTTTAACAAATGAGATTACAGCCCCAGGAGCAGCCCTTTTTTTTTTTTTCTCAGTGCAGTAGTTTGGCTCAGACCCGCAGTGTTTTATGGTGATTTGTTAGAATTGTGAAGGAAAAAAAGTTGCCCACATGAGCTTTAAGGTTTCTAAATAAACTTTAAGTTGACCTTGAACTTGAACTTTAAAAACATCCCCAGACAGATACAGCTCAGGCCTTAAAGTTTTCAGCACCATGATTTCAGGCATACAGCCACTTTAGATTCATAAAATACTTCACTGAATACAATGCACAAATTTGCCCCTGGACAACTTTTCAGCCTCAGAACTTTTTCGTGGGTTAAACCTTGATAGCTTGATAACAGAAATCACAGATGACTGATTTCAAGGAGAACTCAGATAGGGGAAAAAAACAGGAAACATCAAAGTTACCTGCCAACTTTGGTCAGAGTAAGTGTGAACTGCACAGTCCTCTTGGCTGAGTGGGAGACTAAACACAGGGCGCCCTGCATGCTAACGAGCATCTTGATATTCATGTGCTTCGGTGCACTTTGTGCGTCTGTGTACGCTCCACTAGAGGAACTTTATGCTTTAGTTGTTTTATAGTTGCTGTATGCTGTTTGCTTGCTAAAGTTGTGTTCATTTGTATGATAGGGTTAGCCAGGAAGCAGAAAAACAAATGAGGAGAATAAAGACTAGGGATGACTTAAGGGGCAAGAGTAACTGCGAGAAGGAGAGGGAGCAAATTGGAGTAAATGCTGAGGAGGAAAAGTAGAGGCGGATGTGGGTTGAAAAAAACACACACAATATTAAAAAAATGTTTCCAGAATCTTCACAAAGAAAAGCAAGTGGAGTGAAAAAAGGCTTAGTCAAATATGGTGGGCATAGATATTATTCAGATGTCCTCCCTGTGATTAAGGAATTGCTTTGTCTCCTGCACGCTGTCATTGCTCTACAGAGCAGAAGATATAGATAATGTTCAGATATGAGTTTGTGCTGAATGCATCTCATAGTAATCCAGTGTTAAACCAAAGGATTTATGTCAAGCTGAAGAGAGGAGAAAAAAAAGGAATAGTGGACAACAGAACTGGTATTGGACATGTGCGACTTTCTGAAATCTTTCCCATTTTTATCTTTTTTTTTTTTTCAAGTGGTCAGAAAGAATCATTTGCAAATAGTTTTGGGGTTAATGAATTACATAATTTAACAAGTTACATAATAACATAATAAATCCCAGAGTTACTGTTTAAAATGGCGCAGTATTATTACACTTATTGTACAGTTGGCACACAAGCGTTTAAAAAAAGCTTCTGTTAATGAGATACTAGCAATACTTCAGTACTAGTGAGGATTATAAAGTGCTGCGGTTATTCATCCTTTAGGTAGGCTGCAATGAGATTCTCTTCCATTAATTATTTCTGAGCGCTGCAGCCTGTTCATTATGTTGTTGAAGTGCTGACTGCAAGATGTTTTGGCTTAAGTGATGGTCAGTATTTAATTTAATTGTTATCATTTTAATAAGCAGCTCTCGAAATAATTTAGCCTACACATCAAGGGTTTTTTTTTTTCATTCTTCAAGAGTTTCCACTGTAAGCTTGTTGGCAATACACTATCTGAGACTCAAACAGGGCATTTCATTTAGTTACTTACTTGTTTGAGTTTGTTTGCTTTGCTTGCATACTTTTACTTGCATACTTTCTATTTTTAAATCACTAAATGTTTTTGTGTTTTTAAGATAGATGTTGGCACGTGCCGTTAGTGAAAGTAACATTAAAGTAAGATAATAAGTAATAAAATGAGTTACAACGCTGGATCATTCAGTGGTTATTGAGTTTTCACGATGATAATGCCTTTCTTCTTAGGGCAAAACAAATAATTAAATGAAGATTTTAAAGATGACAATCATATACATATACCAGCTTGTCATTCCAGGTCTATGGAGATCTGTTTCAGTGCAGGACCATCATGTGTATGGACTTAAAGCATTAAACACCCAAACTCTGAAATGGGCCGATGTCCTCTGAACATCGTGGCTGAATGCATGACAAACCTCCCAGATTTAACTTAATTATGACTTGATTAATCAAGGTGTGAATAACCTGCATTTCTTAATAGTGAATCAGTGTATTTATGAGGTGATTGAAAATTGAGTGTTCTTATTGCGTTGGTGCAAATCTTAGAATTGATCTCTACCTGAGATGATGTGCTGATCGTCCTCAAAGCGCTCGCTGCAGACAGAAGCGCCACAGGGGGTCCATTTCTTTCTTCTCACATTCAACACCCACTGCTTCTGTCTGGTTTCCTCACATGGAAAAAAAAAAAGAGTTGGAATATGACTTTTTACATTCCAGTGCGTTGTGTATATCAACTAAATTCCACCACATCTTCCAGGTGAACCGCAATGAAAATAAATGTTGTGACAAATATTTCTAGCATACCTTATGTTCATGTGAGATCTGTTGGTTATTACTGCATTTTAAGGTCAAAGACGGCACATCAACAAGCTCTGTAGCCTACTACCTGTCTGTCGTACAGTCAAACCAGAGCAGGTATTTATAACTAGACTGCAGCGACTGTACAGATAATTTCATAGCAACCGGTTTATCATAAGACTGCAGTATTGCTGGTTGCAAACCGCAGTGATGGAGGCAGCAACTACAGCATGTTGACATTACCAACTATTTTCTTTTCACAGAAAATAGTTTCTTGTCTTATGTTACTGTGAAGATAACGTTGGCTATCCCAGCCAGCATAACGTAACATAAAGGGCTAAATGACACCAGACTGAGACAGATATGTGTAGTTTTCCTCAAATATTAAACTCATGTCTTCTAGCTGACATTGATTCCTTTATATGACAGTACAGGCTAAACACCAGTAAAGTTCTAGGTATACAAGCTAGGTTACAGTTTTTTAACATTACAAAGGGATGCTAATTTTGGCTAGCAAACAGGCTAACAAAACAAACACAAAAGAACAGAGTCCCTGGGGGGCCTGGTAGTACTGCAGAACTCAGAACAAGACATTTTATTTGAGGGCAAAACCTTAAAATCTAGCTCCTCTAACTCAGCAGAGCAGGAGGACAGCAGAGCAAATCAGCTCGTCTTCTGATTGGCTCACACCGCCCCACCGCTCCAAATTATATGCAGATTATATGTAAATCACACTCTCATTGCCCCTCCCCCCAACCCCTCCTCTCTACACCAGAACAGTCACAGAGTCACTGAAAAGACAGACATGAAGAAACAATCTGAAGATTGACATTGAAGAAGATTGTAATGCAAAAAACTTGATAGATTTGATTTTTTTGTGTTTTATTTTTCAGTGGAAACTTTTTTTTCATTGCCAATACTTATTTCATTGCCAATATAACTTTATCCAATATCAATGTTTCAATGCCAGTGTTTCCTTTTTCAGTTCAAGTTTCCATTGCCAAAATTTAGAGTCACTGTTCTGGCCCCATAATTTTGAAAGCAGCTTCCCCAACAATGCTGGCAGATGCATAAATTAACAACGTAGTTTTCTGCCATTTTGTCACTTCTGTCATTCTTCTGTTAAAAAAATGAAATAGACGTCAAGGTTTTTAGACACTAAGCTATGCCAGTGGACAATTAATTGGTCTTTGGAGAAATTCTTCCTCTTGTATTGGCATCCACAGACTGTGACAGGCTGTCCAATGCTAGTAAGATCTCTGAGATCCTCATGTCAGTCTGACACATGGGGAATGCAGCGCTCCCATCCGCAGGTCACCATGGTAACTCTCATCTCTGTTCATTTCAGAGGGAGATGGTGTACTCCTCTCGCGACTCCTCCCCCACTCGCCGCCTCAACACCCTCCCCTCCTCCTCAGCCTCGCCGCCCTCTGGCTCTCCATCCCGCTCGCGCCTCTCCTACAGCGGGGGGCGCCCTCCATCCTTCGCCGGGCCGGGGTCCCATCCCCAGCACCAGCAGCCGCAGCACACCCACCATCCCTCAGCCGGCCACGGCCCCAACGCCGGCCTGTCACCCTCGCCCAGCGCCATCCTGGAGCGCCGTGATGTTAAGCCCGACGAAGAGGTGTCCGGGAAGAACATGGTGCTGATGAAGAATGAGGGGCTGTACGCGGATCCCTACAGCCTGATGCACGAGGGCCGCCTCAGCATCGCCTCCACCCAGTCGTTGGCCACCATCGGAGACCCGTTCAGCTTCCCTGTTTCCAGCGGCCTGTACCGCCGAGGCTCGGTGCGCTCGCTCAGCACCTACTCCGCTGCTGCTCTTCAGGGGGACCTCGAAGACTCCCTCTACAAGCCCGGGGGTTCGCTCTACTCCGACACGTACTCCTCAGCCACGTTGGGCATGGGTTTTCGCATGCCGCCCTCATCCCCGCAGAAGATCCCTGACATGCAGCTGCGGGACAGGGACTCATACTCCAGCTCGCCCAGCAGAGCCTCACCTGTCAGGCAGACCTTCCGCAAGGACTCGGCCTCGTCCTCGGTGTTTGTGGAGAGCCCGAAGTCGAGGCCCAGCTCCAGCTCAGAGCCTCTGTGTCTGACGGCCGGGCCTGGAGAGACCGGCAGGGCCACGCCTGGTTTTGGCTCCTCGATGTCTGGACAGGACTCAGACAACAGCAGGTCAGCATGAGTCTCTAGGTTGAGTTTTATTCATTTATGTCCTCTGTGTGCTCTACATACACAGCATGCACTGTGTTTTCACACAGCAAGGGGTGTAACAAAGGGTGTGCTGAAACAGAAAAACTGTTCTGCATCCTCGGTTCATCAAGATGTATGTGGGGTGAACTGTGTTGAAATGTTAAAGAAAAGAGCAAATATTTGTAATGTAGAACATTAAACACTGCGATTGATTAAAAATAACGCTACCAAATTTCCACGAGGCGCATGTAAAAGCATTCTGATAATAAGTTGCACAACCTTTACAGAGCATTTGCAGAAGTCCCATTCAACTTGTTGTGTTGAATTTTCGGTGTATGTGTAAATAGAAGAGTGAAAATGAATTCTGAGTCAGTTATTTATTTTTTCCCAAGCAAAACCGCAATACAAACTGAGCCGTGGCCTAAAAAGCAAGGTTAAATAACAACCTTTGTGCATTACAGAAAAAAGAGTAAATGGAGTCCAGCAGTGAATGTTGTTTTCATTATTTCTTAAACTAAAATCCGAGGTGCAAACTGAACAAAGTGAAAGGTTATACTCCGATACACAGCAGAAAATGATTATTTTTCCAAACTCGTTTTACTAGAAGTTCATGCTTTTCTGCATCAGAGTTACATATTACGACTTAGCTATGGTGTGTGTCTGTGTGTGTGTGTGTGTATGTCTGTACAGGGATCATCGTCTGGAGCGTATGGAGGCCATGGAGAAGCAGATAGCCAGCCTGACTGGCCTGGTTCAGAGTGTGCTGACCAGAGCGCCAGACAGTGACAGCACGTAAGACTCTCCATTACTCCCCATTAACCCACCAAAACGCACAGCTACAGCCGACATGCATAGGCAGCATTATCGACAGGAACTGTAGCGAGCCATTATCAGAGCCATTACCAGCTCCACAGCAGTCAAGTGCTGCATTATTTGTACGCTAGCACAGTGCAGGGACAGAGCACTAAACATTAGCTGCAGGGCATAGCACTGTGGATCAATGCATTGATGTATAAGAAATTGTGTTCATTTGTTCCTAAATTTCACCAAAAAAATGTAAGAAAGCTGTAAGATAGTTATTCCATAAATTATGAGTTCCTCATTTACATGGGACATTATTATCATCCGCATGAACACCACAGGGATACATAACTGAACAGTGAGCAGCATCCATAAAGCAGTGCTGGGTTAAAATGACCAAGGCACCCAGCATGGTTTGGTTGTGTGAATGACATGCTAGGTTAGCTGTTATATCCCTAAGGCTGGCTTCACAAAATGATGATGCAAACTAAATTTATAATTTTCATTGGCTGGTTCGTCTCAAACTCCAAATTGCATGGAACTGAAGTTGCATTTCAGCTGCAGCATGTAAAGCCAGTCTAAAGCATGATTATTTTGACCGAGAGGAGGCTTGCTTTTAATTCTCCTGTTATCGGCATTTTTGTCCGTTTTATGTCCGTCTTTATTCCCTCAAGTTTCTCGTTTCCTGCGCAATGAGTTCAATAATTTAAACGATCAAAATATACAAACAGCTATAGCAGTGTAATCAATGAAATCTTAAAACTGTTCAAAAAACTGTTTGCTCTGAACTTGTGTCAGTGTTTCTTCAAAGAGGGGCCTCAGTGAGATCCACCAGCACTGCAGACCCAGTCAACTTTTGAAATCTGAAAAGCGGAACTCACATGGGGCAGACATGGTTGTGTAATTTCTATAAATTAAATATAAGTGTTCCAGTATGTGTGGTCTTAAAACCTTAAAAACTTTTAGTACAAATAATGATGTGAAATTGAAATTATGATACATAGCAGCCTAGAGGTATGTGATTTCAATATATCTGGTATACTGCCATATTTCCGAGTATTTTTTTTCTCTTTTTTTTTTCACCTGAGAGGATATTCATTCACACAACCAAACTGTGTGGGGTAGACAATGGATCAATATAACTGGATCAGTTGTAACTCAGCAATACATTATCAGTCTATTAGTGTCAGGTGGTAGAGCTGTTAGCATTAGCACTGTAATTGCCCTGTGGCCGTTGATCCTCAGATGCGGCCTGCTGCGTCTCTGCATGATGGCGGGCTGCCCTCCGGACCAAGGGACGGAGTTCTCACGGCCATTACCTTTCTCTTCCAGCGAGAAGACTGAATCCAACAGCGACGGCTCCGCCACTGGAAGTGAGTACAGCAGGGAGACCGTAACGTTTACCGAGCCGCTGTTCAGTGCTGTACTAGCTACTAACACCACTGACCTCCTATCACCATGCTATTACTATACTTACTATTTCATTTCCCTGCTAATTATGCCTTGTTATAATGATGGCAGCCTCCTGGTTTGACCCAGATCATAATGCATCCAAATGTTAACACTGCTCTCGCTGTCGAGTGCGAGCGTGTAGGACAGCATGAATGATATCAAGCCAGGAAGCTGCCATGTTTTTTGTGGTCGTTTAATCCACAGTTGTTGTATCAGCCAGATATTGAGGAATCAGGTGAGATTTTTCGTCAAGTTGTGTTCTTTTACAAACCTTCACAGCTCATCTATCTATCTATCTATCTATCTATCTATCTATCTAAATCTGCTCATCCCTGTTTCTTCCCATTTCCCACTGAAGTGCAGTTTTGGCAGATGCGAGTCCTCTCTGTGTCCGGGCCTTCACAGGGCGAGCATAAGGGCACAGAAGCCTTTAAAGCCTCCTCACAAATTGAAACACTGCCAAAACAATAACCCGTCAATCGAGTCATTTCCTCTGCTGTAGCTGTTCAATAAAAAAAAAAAAAATGCTTTCCAGGGTCTTCATTCTGTAAATATAAACTTTCATCTCCTTGTCTCCCTCTATCTCTGTCTCCTTCTCATTAATTTCTCTGTAACTGGATCGCTCTTTTTATATTCCAGCTGGACGGCACAAGCGGAAAGGTAGTTGCTATCTCCTACTCTATCGCCCTTTTTATTTCTCCAGTAAGACATCTCTTAAGGCTCTCTGCCCACTGTATGGGTGTGTGGTGTTGCTGGGTATCTGGCGGTGTCTTACCCTCCTGTTTTCCCCCCTGGTTGGTTCCCCTAAGAACAGACTCCTTCTGGTCCTGTCTACACTTTTTAAATTTCTGCTTGGTTTGATATATATGTGAATTTCAGAGGGATGTTCTGTCATAGACTGGGCACTCCTGTGTGTACAGTATGTGTGTGTGGGAGTGTGTGTTGGAAGGTGGGGGGTGTGGGGTCAGTGGCCATAATCACAAAGCCCCATGTTGAGATAAGAGCATGGTTATCCCCCTGTGTGTATGCCACACTATTGAATAGACTGATTGCAATTATCTGTGGAGTACTAATAGCATGAGCTCACGTTTATGCTCCCATGGGGCTGTTAGGGATTTGTGAATATGGCTTTTTTGCATTTAAACACTTTATATGTTGCAGTGTGTGTGTGTGTATGTGTGTGAGCGTGTACTGGTCCATGCCCAGGTTTTCTGTGTCTCTATGGGCGTGTGCAGACCGCATTTACGCTGCTGTGTACGTGTGTTTCTGTTTGCACTGTTTGTCAGCCTGGCTGACTGCAAATATCACCGTGTCAACGCCCCACAAAGTAACCAATTTGTTTCCCTTTGACCTCCTGGTTACCCCCGTGTCCTGCTCTGTGATTGGCAGCTCACACACCGTCGGCACCTCTAGCTCTGATGCCGCCGCCGCCGTCTAACACAAGCCAGGCAAACAGTGTCAGCCGGTTGCAGATGCAGCTCCACCTGCATGACCTGCAGCAAAATGCCACCGACCTGCGCAAACAGCTGACCCAGCTGCGAAAGATGCAGGTGAGATTTCCAGCCCAAACACAGTCAGATACTGACTAGAGCCTGACCAATACTAGATTTTTGAGGCTGATAATATTATCAAAATTTGTAAGTAAAACAATGTCCAATAACAATATATTGGGCAATATTTTTTAATACATATGAACACACATTTGTAGTAAAGAATCCTTAGATTTGGTAATCAAATAGTTGTAATAAAGATATATATTGGATGTTTGACAAACTGCTTACCTTCTTAAAATCATCTTGATGCCAATTTTCTGCTATACAAAGTATTGTAAACGGTCAATTCTGCTGGAAAAAAAACAAATTATCTCAACTGCTTTTTACTGCAGGATACATATAGACACCATCATCGATATATCTGCAATAAGCTAATACCAGCCAATATATGATCAGGTTCTAATACAGACACAGTCTGTATTATGTCCACATCAAAAAGCAGTTTGTCCTATGTTTCTTAAAATAAGTGAAAGAAAAGGCCATTGAAATGCCTAATGTTCCACCATAATCACCATGATGTTTTGAACCTAACAAATTATGCTAATCGGGTCATTTTTAAGCTAATTAATGCATTCATTAGCAAATGTTCAACATGTCAACATACTTGTCTTCACATAACACATGGTGATGTTAATATGACCTCTGTATCTTAAAGCATTAAGGAGTTGCAGCAGTTCCAAGAAATTTTGTTTTTAGTAATTATTATGTAAATTCATTCAGCATGGTGCTCCAAATCTAATCAGATAAATTACTCTGTTGGGTGAACCTGTGGTGTAAGTATTAAGTTTCTATAATGTATTATCCTTGAGTTATTATGTTCACAAGAATGGATCTTCATACAGACAGACAGAGATACAGACAGACAGAAAGAGGTCACCATGGCGACATAATATGCCTGCATGCTATGAACTGTGGTGGTAGGACATAAATATCTGCTAATGGGGTGAGATAAATTCGTTTCATTCATTCCCCATTTACATCAACTTGTTTTCAAGGTTTTCTTCAATCGTCTTGATTGTAGTGGAATGATCTGCCTGATGAATTTACAGAGCGTGTTTCAAGAAATAATCAAAATCAGTGATAAAGCATCGGAAACAAGTGAAATTACCTCATTGTGGAGTCAGGCTTTTTTCGCTTATTTTCAGGAAATCAAGATTTCAAGACTCAACACTGGACTAAATGATGTGTTGAGAGTTGTTTTTTTTGGAGGATGCTTCTTGTCTTGCTGTTGACGCACTTGACGAGTCTGTCAGTGTAAGGATATTTTTAGTTGGATTTATTAGACAGACAAGCCACAGTGAAATGACTGATAGGAGGGGGAGGATCTTGTTTATTATGGCAGACAACGTCATGCACTAAACATGATGTGCACCTTCACAGAATGACCCAAAGCCTTAGAAAGTAGCTTTGCTATTCTAAGAAGCTCCAGAAAAAAAATCCATTCTCCTGTATCGTGTAATCATTAGATGGGTCGTAACATTTTTATAATGTACAGTGTAAATAATTCGACATAGTCTGTGGCTCTGTTGTTTGTTTGCTCTCCACTTTGATACCTGCAATAAAACCTGCAGGTTCATAAAACTGCACTGTGATACTTTGGGGCATTTTGTATGTTTTGAGGATTAATAATGAAAAAATGCTTTCTGAAAGACAACAGCTGAGGTTCAGATGACAATAGATGGGGTTCTCAAAAGATAAAGAAGAGAAGATGGACAGACAAAACAAAAGGCGTAAAAAAAAAAACAAAATGGAAATGAAGCCATCTCTTGTTTATCTCTGCTCTGTGCGGTACCCATGGCAACTGGGGGAGGCATTAGGAAGGGATGATGAGTTAAAGGCTTTCAGTGGCAGAAGAGATGATTCGAGCAATTTGTAGAGGGAGAGAAACAGAGGGAGAAATACGGATGGGCATGCAGTGCATTTATTTGTTCTGTAACAGGAATTACGGGATGGAGGGAAAACTGTAATAGTCAACAGGGCTTCTTGAAGTGACAAAGGAGCCAGATGGCAGGCCAAATAGCCTCCGCAGTGCTGCGCCTTGAGAGGACCAATTGCTATTTACCTGTCTGTTTGCCCAAGTGTGACCCCTGCCCTCTGACCCACACTGTCGCCCATGGAGATGGCCAGCAGTTTAAATTATACATGTGACTCATGAATTATGCAGAGGGAAGGTGCAGGAGAGACAGGCAACCAGGAGAGAGAGAGAGAGCGAGCAAGAGAGAGAGAGAGAGGGACAGCACAATGCACTGAAATACAAAAATGATGCTTCCTGTGTTAAGACTGCTGCACCAGCATCACTATTAATGGGCTTTAAGGTAGCAGCAGAACCAGTGTGGGGACAAATACTACGTGATTTTGAATGTTACTGGTACTGTTATCTTGTTTCATTTCCTGGAACATAAGGCTCATCAATTATTAATTTTTCTTGCTGAGCAGGTGCTTTCATCTCAGGGAGCTTGCATTACATGCATCAGGCCTGTAAAATATTCCATTCATAATACTGGGAGGAGGCTAGGTTCACGCCCAGTGCTTCTGTCATGGGCAGCGTTCGCATTTTCCTCAGGGCAGTGCAGCCTGGGGTCCCCGCTTTGTGTGTGACGGTCAATATTGTAGGTGCATGCAAATATCACCACACACACACACACACACACACAAACACACGGGCAAACAGTTCCAAACAACAAACTGCTTGCTGCATCACGCCGCAACACTTTCAAGGACAGTGAGATTGGTATGAAGGCGA
This sequence comes from Holocentrus rufus, assembly GCA_900302615.1. Taxonomy (NCBI): domain Eukaryota; kingdom Metazoa; phylum Chordata; class Actinopteri; order Holocentriformes; family Holocentridae; genus Holocentrus; species Holocentrus rufus. The sequence goes on along the minus strand of OMLF01016386.1, from coordinate 15,672 downwards.
ACACGCGGAGACAATCATCGAAATCCATGAAACCAGCCAAGGACAGGACAGGGCATTCTGTCCACGTAACGAGACAGAGGTCGTCCAGCAATACAACAGACGGCGCACATCTCGCCCTTTCAAGGACAAGACAGAACAAACTCTACAATTGCTGTAAATCAGTGACGTCTGTGTGAAAAGCCTGGATGTAATTCTTCTGTTCTGTGTCTTGTTGTTATGCTGTGATGGCAGTGATAGCGAAGGCTTCAGGACTTGAGCAACCTATTTTCCTCAGGCCAGTGAGGCTAATACTGATTGTTGGTGTGTGTGCGTGTGTCCGTGCGTGCATGCAGCTCCAGAACCAGGATTCGGTGCGAACTCTGCTCAAGAGGACGGAGGCGGAGCTGAACGTGCGTGTGGCCGACGCCCTTAGGAAGCAGGAGGATCCCCTGCAGAGACAGCGCCTCCTGGTGGAGGAGGAGAGACTCAAGTACCTCAACGAGGAGGAGCTCATCATCCAGCAGCTCCAGTCAGTAACAGCACACGACTTGGAGTGACTGACTTATTTAAGCAATGAGCCATGACAGGTGGCGCTTCACAGCAATTGGAGAAGATATATGTTAAAAATGCACACATTTTCAATCGATCTTCTCATTTTTGGTCAATAATAATGAAATTTTATTCTTCTGGCAAGCAATTCCCCACTATAGCAGAGCCAATATAAGTGGTTGGGCTAGTGTATTTATATTTAAACTGACAGTTATGTGATTAAACATGTGTTTTAGGTATTTTACGATGGCTTCAAACATGACTCAGTTTTACAGCGCACATTCGTTGCATAATTAGCTGACTTGCCAGATGATGTCGTGATGGAATGAAATCATAATTGTAATTAGGCATGGCATAAAGCGAGATGCTTATTAAGATCTGAGGTATGAGATGGTCCAGCAACTAATTGAAGTGACTGCAAAACCAGAGAGTTACCTGGAGATTTAATGATTAGATAACTCGCCTCACTTTCATAAATGGAAACGCTGTGGTAATAGTTGCTAAATTAAACCATGTTTGAGTGGCGTTTTTATCGCGGTCTAATTGGTTGCCTTGTTAGATGATCTCTGCTAATCGATGTCTGTGATTCGCTGTTGCTAATAGCCATTTTATTTCTGTTAATTATTCATAGAACTTTGATTCACCACATAACTTGAGGCAGATTTATTTGACGTTAAGTATGACTTTCATTTTGAGGTCTTGCTCGGTCTGATTTGACACACACATACACACACAACTTCTGAATTTGAACAAGCTGGCCTTTGTATAAATTCAATGTTCCTGTAATGGATGTGTCATTCAACAATTTGAAGAGTCCCATTTTTACCTTAACTGCTGTGAATTACCCCTCAACTGAACAGTGCTGTTATGAGTGCAGGTTTAAAAGGCTATGGGTATCTAGGCTACAACTTGGTTGCATGGGGTTTAAAAGTAATAGTTGTATTATAAAGTGTAGACTTCTGTGTCTCTGTCTACGTCCTCTGAAATATATGACAAAAAGCATAAAGCATGCACTTTTCTTTTCTGGTGTATATGTTTGATTTTAACAGGCGTTAATGCTGTTATGATAGAGAAAGCATAGACGCAATGTTTATTTTCATGTTTTGTTCTCTTTATAACAGTTAAGAATTCGTAATATAGAGATTTAGCTGCACAAGGTTGTTGGACAAAAATGATTATGACATTATGTCTAATGGTGCATGAATCAGAGGCAAATTATTTAGCAAAATCTGAATGTAGCTCAGGGATCCTTTATGTTCAGTCCTCTTCTGTCTGTTCCGTCTCAGTGATCTGGAGAAGTCAGTGGAGGAGATTCAGAAGGAGTCGTCTGTCAACCACAAGCTGGTGACGGTGCAGGAGCTGGAGGAGAAGGCCGCCGTTCTGAGGAAGCTGGGAGAAACACTCACAGAGCTGAAAAGTGAGTCATAGTTTTTCACTGGCACAAACACACACTCTTTTACTCTGGCAGACAGTTTCTAATGGACTAATTACTCACCAAGGCACTGATTATCTGTCAGTCACTCGCAGCCAGCCTGTCAAACATTTAATCAGTCTCAAATCGCTCAAACCCTCAATGACTCACTATGAACCGCCCCGCCAATCGTTTACAGTAATTTAAAAATACTTTACATAATTTTCACAAAAAGCCCTCTGCGTCTTGGGAAAGACGAAACGCCTCGTTTGCGAGAAATCGGCTTGGCTTCTTGCGCACGTCTCCCTTCCCTCCCGCAGATCAGTTCCCGGGCCTGCAGAGTAAGATGCGGGTGGTGCTCAGAGTGGAAGTGGAGGCCGTCAAGTTCCTGAAAGAAGAACCCCACCGGCTTGACGCCCTGTTAAAACGCTGCAAGACCATCACCGACACCCTCACCACCATGCGCAAGTAAGGACCAGATGAGAGCCGCAGCACATCACTGACAGCGTTGCCTTTGTTCAGCACAATTAATGAAAACCAATATACATATAGCTCAGTTTCCCTCCAAGTATTTTTTATGCAAATGATGATGAAAAGCTGCATGGAAACTGCACACTTCAATAAAAGTAGTACCACAGAACATTTGCTTACACTTACACAACCTTGAGGCAAGACATTTTTAATATATAAGACACACATTGTGGTTATTTTGCCTCTGGTTGGCGCATTTGAATATTGCCAGGTGCATTTGTTTGTTTATATCTTTCAGACATGAAATATAGTCAGTATTAAGTGACAGGAAAGAACAATAAGCCTTTCAACTTTTATCTCTGCCACAGCGGTTATGTTTTGTCAGTGTGTTTGTCTGTCAACAGGATATAAAAAAAAACATGAATGGATATCAGTGAAATTTGGAGGACAGATAGGCCTTGATTCAAGGAGCAACTGACTATTTTAATTTATGAGTTAATAAAATTTTACGGTCGACTGGATCTGCAATTTCTGCCATTATACAGTTATCGATAGGAATAACTATGAAACTGATGGAGAATTGATTTGGAGAGAAACTTGGTATACTTGCAAGGTCAAGGAATAAATTCAGTGTGCCTGATTTAAATTCAATATTTATTTATTTATTTGTTTTTGCTAGACAGGTTGGATAAAAACAAAGTGATTCACGTCTTGTTTTTCTTGTGCTATCAGACAAGCAAACGAGGGAGTTTGGAAAAGGCAAGAGGACTTCTCTAGTCCTTCGGCCAAACACGCCGAGGACTTCCGAAAGACTGCGGACTTTGACATCCCCACCAGCCCGCCGCTCACCATCAACGACCTGGGAGGAGGCAACAGCCTGTCCAACTGGAGTCCCCACTCCAGCCACATCCACGGGAACCCCTCCGGTCCTCATCGGGACAATCACCCTCCTGTTCCCCACAAAGGCCGAGCCCTGGAGGAGCTGGAACGTCGCGCCGCCGCTGAAAAAACGTCATCAGTGGAAGTCCGACTGGTAGGAGATGCTTAATTGATGACTTCCCACGTACATTTCTCATTATTTTTGACACTTTATTAACAATGATGATTAATTAATTCATTTAAAAACAAGATTAACCAGTCCACAATGAAAATAATTATTGGTTGCAGCCCTAATATACATTCAAATACATTCCAATAGCTGTGTGTTCATAAATCCGATCCATCTCCTCTCTCTTCAGGCAGCAGAGCGGGACTGGGAGGAGAAGCGGGCCAGTCTCACCCAGTACAGCGCCCAGGACATCAACCGGCTGCTGGAGGAGACCCAGGCCGAGCTCATGAAGGCCATCCCCGACCTGGACTTCGCCGCTAAGCAGATCAAGCCCTCCTCCAACACGCCGTCCTCCCAGACCCCCCACAGTGGCTCGGGGACCCCGGAGCACCGTCCTAACAAACCCCAGCACAAACTCTCCGGGAAAGAGTCTGGATCAAGGCGCGGCTCCGGTAAGATGGAGAGCTCAGCGTTTTAGTCCTCAGGATGACATCACCAATCACTGACTGACTATTAACAATATAGTGTTAAAACTACAAATACATTGCATGATAAAACTAATAATTCTTGTCCTCATTTCTGATTGGCTGCAAATGCGGTTATAACTATATAATTGCTGTTGGGTGAAAATCTCACATCTCCAAATTGTCAGCTTATCAGGAGCCAAGAAAAACTGAATTTTCTCAAGCCAGTCCTGGAGCCGAAGTTAAAACATGCAAAAAATCAAAGTTGGCATCACAAGTTTTTCACAGTGTTGTGATACATAAATTTTCTCACTTAAAAAATCACAGATTTGAGTGTCCCAATGGCTCAGTCATACCATCAAGTTTAATCCTTGTCGCAGCAGCCTGGGTGTGATTCCAGCTCGGGACCTGTGTCATGTCTTGTCTTAAATTTCTTTCTCCACTATGACTGTCTAATAAAACTGAAATGACAAAAAAAGGGGTACAGATTTATTGAACATTTATAATCTTTCTGCTGTGGTTTTATGAAAGCTGTAAGCCACTTGGCACAGAGCTTTATAATGGTTTTCGAACACCTAAGTGTGTTTGAAACACTCGGCTTCACATTGTGCCTATTAGTGCCTCTTAGCTTCTTCTAGACCAGCTTTAAAGCGAGTTTTTTCATTATTACTCCTTTCTTAAAATTCCCATTTTGCTTCCTTTTTTTTCCAGATGAGCTGACAGTGGCTCGGTATCGCACAGAGAAGCCCTCCAAGTCTCCCCCTCCTCCTCCGCCTCGACGCAGTTTCCCTTCATCTCCAGGACTGACCACCCGCAGCGGGGAGCCCCTCATCCCCGGCAAGAGTGTAAAGGTGACAATGAAGCGACTGAAAAACCTTTTATACTACACACATCACACGTTACATGGTATGATGCGGTCTCTCTGGAGCTACGTAAGTCCTAAATAACCCTCATCTCTGTGTTGGTCGTCACAGAAGTCGGAGTCCGAAGAGGCAGAGAGCCAGAAGCCTCATGTAAAGCTGAGGAGGGCAGTGTCTGAAAACCCTCGACCTGCATCTACACCCCCAACTCTGGCCTCCAGGGAAAAGGAGGAGGGAGAGGAGGAGAAAATTGCTGCTGAATTGGAGGTACAACAACTGCACTACAAAACCAAAACAAAGTGAATTATGTTGATTATATCCTTCCAAGGAAGATGTTCAGCAAGTGGGAAAATGGCACCACTTTTATTACTCAAGGTATTTCCACAACGGTACTACAGGCTCGATTTTCCATGCACACGCACATACACACACGCACACACGCACACACTTGCGCATACCCACAGTTATGCTCACCGTTACCACATGTTCAAGCAGCAGGTGCCATATGTCCCCCTGCCCCTAGCACTGGGAGAGCCCAGAGATCACACACACACACACACACAGCTCACTCACACACATCATCACCCAGGGCTTACAGATCACAAACAGACAGATGGACCCTGATGGCTGCTTGGGCTGCATTCGAGATTGGGCTGCCTGAAATTTGATAGAAAACTGAGTTATCCAAAAAAAAAAAAAAAAAGATTGAGGCCGTCTCCAACTCAGCTTGTTCAACTCTGCTGATTTTATTGCTGTGATTGTTATTCTCCAATTTATGACAGTTTCTGAACCTCCCTTGTCCCTCCCCAGCTGTTTGAGAGAGCCCCTATTAGGCTCGCTTTGCCCCCTTCCCTTCCCCTGCCCGGTAGCCCTCGCAGCAGGACCAGCATCCCTCCCTGCAGCCTGGACCTGTGGCCCTCTGAGGCCCCGGGCACCGAGGTAACCCACCGGCTGAACTAGCCTGCCGTGGATTGCTGCCCTGTCAGGCCACCGTCCCGCTCCCCCTAACACCCCCTCTGTAGCACTTTGACCACCATCTGCTCCTTGGGCCTCAGCCACGTTCACACACATGCTCCTCTTCTCACCCTGAAACGAACCGATCGCACACTCCACAGCACACAAACCTCCGGGCAAGCAGTCACCAGATATTATTGCTCACCAACTTCTCTCTTTGTTTGCTGTGAATGCATGCTGTATCTACAGAATACCATCCAAAAAGATATAAAAGCAATGAAATTAATGAAAAAAACAGGATCTCATTTACACATAGGGCTGTTATCACCATTGTAACAACCGCATCATTACTTTGTAATTGTAATTGAGTTGTTCAAATTGGTCTGCAGACTGTGCAACCAACCGTAAAACAATATAATTATGGGGTAGCGTTGTTACTATTGTGATCATTTTTACACACATAACATGAACCTACATTGCAGAAAGTAATGTAGTATGGAAAGTAGGTATCAGCGAAAAATAGCACACTGAGTTTGCCTCAGGAAACAACTGAAACTGCTTCTGAACCATTTTTTTACACACAGGTGTTACACTTGGAACACAGACTTATAGATTTTTTTTACTTCTTTTTTTTATGTGTGCATCAATCCTTCACAAAGACGTTCTGTGTGAGTTTTTTTTGTTTTTTCTGCAGTGGGTTTGCAGTTGATGTTGTAAAAGTGTGTTTGTGTGTTAGCCTGTGTGACCAGCTGTTGAAACCACACATACTGTATCAATCAGCAGTCTAGCTGTGCTCTACTGGACTGCTCTGGCCTTGAGAGGGAGAGGCACCACACAGCCAGCAGTCTGGCATCAGATGCGATGGTAAGAGTCCAAGATGCATTTACACAGCGCCACTCAACTTAAATTGAAGTTAATCATTGATACAGCACACGCTGAAAACATGGCTAAATCTTATTGGATTTGATTGGATTTATTGGTGTGTTTTTTTTAAATCTCTTTATGCAACAGTCATCAATCTCACTCAGGCAGTTGTTGGATTGTATCAGAGCTATGACCAATTGAATGTGTTTGAATTCAAATTTCAACCGCTTGGCTCGTATTACAGGGTAGACGTGCGTCTCTCCCTCCCATCCCCCACATCGTGTTGACTGAGTGCTTGCCAGCTTCGCCCGCTCCCTCAGAGGATCCTGTCCGAGATTTAGCGAAGAGCCCCATGGAAGAGAAGCCAAAGCAAGATTGGACCTCCCAAAATCCCGTCCCTAAGGAAAGGGATCCAGCCAGACAGTCCCAGAGAGGCCCTCCTCAGCAGGAGCTAAGGGCCCAGCATGGTGTTGAGGAGGACATGGAGGTTAGAGAGGAGCTGGTCCTGGTGTTGACTGAGCTGGAGGTGAGGGTGGCGTCTCCCATGGAGGTCCAGCAGATCTGTAGGACTAAAGGGGGTGCTCTGCAGACTCTGACCATCCCACTACAGACAGAGGAGCCTTCTGAGGTCCATCTGAGTGACCGGCCTCTCCTGGTGCACTTCAGGGAGAAAGTGACAGTCACAGAGGCTTACAGGCTACTGCTCTCACTTCTGCAGACGTCCAAGCCGGTGCCTAAACCCAGGGTGGGGTCCTCCACCAGCAGCCCCAACCCCGTGGGCCCCAGGATTTCTGTCCACCCTGGCCAGCAGAGCTTTCTGGCAGAGGCTCTGAGGAGAGGGACAGAGACCGGGGAGAGGACGCTAACACTTCAAAGCAACGCTGAATTTGAGATCAATCCTGAGGCCCAATCCAGCTCCGCAGACGCCGTCCCTCAACCCAGTGCATCAGCTGGTTCGGTGGACAGCCAGAGCCCCTGGAAGAGGGGGGAGGATATCCGTAGCAGCACATACAGGAGGCTGGACAGCCTGGAGGAGACGATCCGTGAGCTGGAGACCACCCTTATGGAGATCAGTGGCCACCCCACCACGGAGCTCCTCTACTCTGAGAAAACCTCCAAAAGCACACCTGTACAGATGGCGAGCACCGCGTCCTCAGAGACCAAGAAGCCACCCGTCCCGCCCAAGCCGACCTCATTCAACCCGGCATCAATCCAGGTTCATGACTTGCACCCTCCGTGTCGCTTCCTCCTCTCAAAGGGCATGCTTTGTTCTCTTTCTTTACTTCCTCTCTGGGTGGCTCAATGTTGGACTTTCACTTTCAAGCCTCTGCTGTCTGCTCCTTGATGAATTGGCATTAAATTGTATTTCAGATTGAAACTGTGCGCAGCCTACTATTAACTTGTACTGAAGAGGACAGACAACAGACTCCCTCCTTATTTATCTCCTCTGCGATTAGTGCTGGAGCTGCTATCTCTCTGGGCCCAGAGTTGTTGGTCTGTCTTTTCATCAATCTGTCCTGGTTTCTGTCTTCTCTCTGTAAATGTAGCCAGTTTCACTCTTGGTTACACTAAACAGACAATAAAAAAAATATATACATAATACAAAAACCCTAATTCCTTCACCTTTTCTTTATCTTCTTCTCAACTTAATCATTTTTTTGTCTTTGTGCCTGTGTGCTGCACCTCTCTTCTTTGAAATAATTTTTTCTTCAAAACTGTGTTGGTCAGTAATTGAAAGAGTCTCACAGCAGTATTCCACTCTGCCGGAGCATTTTCATTTTTTAATACGCCTGCCTAGCGCTGTATCATAACTGCATACATGTAAAATTACCTGGTGAAATTGTGATCCCAGAACACAGAGAGAATTATCATTTGAGTCAATCCATTTGATATGTCTCCTGACTTCGCGGAAGGATGCTGAGACCGCTTAGAGAAAAACGAAAGTCATTACTGATCTTGGATTCAATATTGGTAGCTGACTGCTTGGGAACTCAGGAGGACAGTTATTGAAAATGATCTCTAACACCGAAGTGAAATATTACTTTTAATACACATCTTCCTGTTATCTAAGGATCACGTATTGAACTTTTGCAAGTAGCCAGTTTTCTTTTTTTCCAGCTCACCTCCAGCTGACCTCGGGGTAATGATGGCACCAAACGCAAATCAGATGCTACAAAGATTAGTGGCTATCAAAAGGCTTCCTGCGTTCCTGCGTCAGCACCCATATCGGTCAAGTGTCGTAGCAGGTTACAGTGAAAAGGGAAGTGTTGCATGTTGCTCCGTGTGTAGCCTCCCACTCAGGGCAGGGCTGCAGTACTTGACAGTCACACTTTCATGGTGAGTTTCAGCACTCTGATGTAGAGCCAGGGATCATTCCCGTGGGCATGACGAGGGATTACAGAGTCTTCACACATTATTTCATCACTCTGACTCCAACCACCACGTTCATCATTCCAATATGATCCTATTTCCTATCCCCGTCCTGAGTTTGCATATCTTACTGACCAAATTCACATTGACAAATGATGTACTTTGGAGCCCATTACAGTTTAGTTCCAATCATTAGACTAGGATGAGGATTTATTCATCAAACGCCAAGTATCCTGTATATTTTATGTCTGTATTTCAAAACTCCTTCACATCAAGGGATGGGAGCACTGCTGGAAGATGCAGTGTATTTTCCCATCTGTTTTTTTTGGGGGGTTGCCTTTTTGAGTTTTCCTCTCAGCTAATGTCTGTGTGTGCAGAGGAGGTACAGTCAGATGGAGAAATGACTGAATGCATGTTTGTTTTTTTGTGCATATTAGAGACAGTCGACAGAGGAGCCCATCAGGAAAGATCATTAAGCACACAGCCCCGTGGATCCCGCAGCGAGGCCGGGCCACGCAACGTCAGTTTTGATGTTGCATTTCTATACTCTCCTCTTTGTCATTTCCACTGAAAGATGGCGAGACTCCATGGAGTGGATAGTGCAGTTATATCAGCTACGAGTCCCGATCTTAAAAACGTCATCGGTCTCAAGGGATAGACTCGCTCACTAAAATAGAGTCTGTATTGAACTGATCTATGTCTGAGTCATACGCTAAAGCCGCTGAGGAGGAGAAATGAAATGTATTACATGTCCACAGTGAAATTCACACCCTCTCTCTTCCCATCTGCTCCACTCCTCCCTCCCTCTCCCTCCTTTTCCCCATCCTGCTCCTCTATCTATACCTCCATCCGCACCCCATCCCCCTTCCATACTCTCTGTGTCCAGGGAGGAAATAGTTCCAGCGTGGGTAAGGTCCTCCACTCCTCGGCCGCCTCCAGGCTGAAGCACCTGCAGCAGAACAGCACAGACAAGACCAAGAACGGCAAAAGGGAGGATTTTCTGAAGAGCCAGGGCCAGCAGCAGGTATCGCCTTTATCCTCTCCGCTCTCACTCATCACCCACACCCGCATCCAGCCCTCTCTTTGCCCCGCAGCACTTTTTTGCACCTCCCCACCACACCCCACTCAGAAGGTTACAACAGCCACAAGGCAGCAAACACTCTAGTATCGTACTTTCTGCTGATGTTTTTACTTTAACGGCCCGAGTGATGTAGCATTTATAACCTGCAGAGTGTCTGCAGCTCTGGAGGCAGATGTCTTAGGATGACTTAAATTCAGTTATCTAAACCAGGCCATTAAGAAAGTTTCAAATACAATTTAATATTACATTTTTAGTCTTAAATTCAGTTTATGGGTCTTAAAAATGTTATGAGGTTAGTTGTTGCCCTGTTTGTTTTCCAATAATAAAGCAAGCCAATCCTGCAGACATCTTCACTTTAGCTTCAGTTCAGACACTGATTTTATATTCAGGCTAGACAATTTCTGTTATTTTTCTCCTGCACTTTTACAAACTACAGTACTGGAAGATGTCAAATATTCCCCTGATTACTGATTTTATTCCTTCTTTATTGTCTTTCATTGTCAAGCATTGTCGTGTTGTAATAAAGTAGGGACTTGCAGGGACTCGACTCAAGGATGCTCGATGGCCTCAGGAGGCCGGGAAATTGAACTGTTGAAGCATGTCAGTCTAGTAAAGCCAAGAGAGAAGTTTTCCTTTTTTTTTTTTTGCATGGGCATAGGGGGGAAAAGCTTGATGTCGTTCTAATTTGAAAAATAACGTGAGCACTGATGTGCACCTAAACCTCCATACCCCGAAGAATTTGACAGAGAGTTCAGAGACAAATTTGGTTGGCGAAGATTGCAGAGAAGTGAATGAGTGAGCGAGGGGAGGGAACGATTGGAGAGACAGGGAGAGTAATGAGGCTTAGGTCGCCTCAGAGTGAGAGAAGATTGGGAGGAATCTCTTCAGTGCCATCTAATAATGGGTCTGTTGAGTCACTTGCAATCACTGATTATTCAGTATGAAGAGGGCAGTTTTTCAGCTTTCCCTGTCTCTCTGTCTCTCGCTTTCCCCCCATTTAGTCTTTCGCTTTTTTCTTTCTCTCCTTCTTCCGCTCTCTGTACCATCCAGTTTACATCCTCTGCCTCCTTTCCCCCTCTCCACTCTTCCTCTCTCCCTCTCTCTCTCTCGCTCGCTCCTCGTGCTGTGGAAGCTGAGTGGCTTCCCTTGCTTGTCTAATGAAAGCAAAATTAATCCCATTATTTCAGTATGACACTCAGACACAGCACGCTCTCTTTATCCACAAACTGTTCGAAACAATTATTCTAAAAAGAAGCTGCATGTGTGAAAGCGCTATCCTCACAAGGACAGAAGACATTCAGAACAAACTGTCTGTCACCATGGGCAGTTTGTGCCAAGCTATTTAGGATGGCAACATACCACAACTGCCCGATGAATAACATAAAGACATTAAGAACCATTACAGATTGCACTGAATCGAACAAAGGAAATTAACAACCAGCAGTGTCAATTGTCATAATTGCCACTAAGCTAATCTTGCAGACTTGTGAATTAGGGAGTTCACCCAGTAGCTGAGAGGTGAGGAGGTTTATTAGTGGAGGTGTCAATCATGCATAAACAGGCACAGGAAATCAGTTTACAAAGCGAAGCATTCTCAACTGTACATTGTACATGTACATTAGGTTCTTATATTTAATGTTTTGGTTGATTTGATGCTACGACTTTTCTGCTTTGTATCAAAATGACTATAAAAGACTTCAGATGAAGCTTTATTTCTCTTATTATTTCCTTTATTTATTCTAGAAAAATATTGAGGTTACCCTCATTTGCAATATTGCCAAGATACAGTCAAGAAGAATAAAATTGGTATACATACAGACATAGTTACAATGGATAGACATAAATGCAACAGATATAAATACATATAGACATACATAGACACATTCATATATTCAGTTAGTTTAAACATCAATGAAAGCACCTCCTGCCAAAATGCCATGTAAGAAACTATTGGTCACCGACCTCAATGTTGCCTTTAAGGAAATAACATATATTGTGCCTCAAGAACTGGCCATAATAAATCCAATGCCTGTTACCGCCTGTGGGTGGTTTCAAATTGTACGCCATTTGTTTGACATCCTGAGTCTGCTGCTAGGTTTGTAAACCGATCGAATATATGGAAGCAGTTGAGACTAGTGTTTATGAAATCTGTACGCTAAAAATAACCTGTAACGACGTTTCCTGGAACCGCAGCGGCGACGGGACCAGATACAAACCCTCAGCTGTGCAGAGCCAGTACGGTCACATCGGCCTCAATATGTTTCATTTCTCAGTGACTGAATAGACAGAATTTGTAACACATTTAGCTAGGTGTATTAGATGCTTTTGGGGCTTTTTAAATCTCTGATAAAGAAAACTGCCCCTTATTTTCAGGAGCGAGTAAACACATCTTCGCCTTAAAATCATTCAGCAGACATACAGTCCTTATAATGCCGAAGCTACTAACCATGTAATGCATCAGAAATATTTACACAGTGATTTCAGCATACCGTTCAAACCATAATGAAGCCCAAATGCAGCAACACAGTGTTCTGCGTAGGAATTATCTGATGTCTACTGAGTCAAACTTAGGAAACAAAATCCTGACATTTTTAGCATACAGGCGGATGGGGAAAAAATCTGTCTACTAAATCATTTTAAACTCAGTATAATGAAACAGCTGAGCATGGACTGTGCAGTTCTCACAAACACACTGATTATCTGCATCTCATCTCACCAAATTATCAAGGTTGTTGGCTGATTTGCATACAGCCTTTAAGAGGCAATTAAGGACTTTTGCCTACTCAGTGTTCACCCCTCCCTGTGCTGTTTAACCCATTACTGACTCAGTGCTTGTGATCTTTCTGTGGAGAAGTCCTAATTATAACCACTTAAAAACAGAATGTGTTGCATCCTGAAACTAATAGTAACCAGAAACCATTTTTTGAACTATATATATATGCAGGAGGGCTTGTGCTGAACAATTCCCAAAAGCCCAATGAAACCCAAAGTGCAGAACAGTTGTAGTCATGCAGCATAACATCTATCTTCCCAGAATGCCCACATCAGAATTAGCAGATGCTTTGTATTCTGATGCTGTAGCCTGATAATTACCCCCCAAACTATTTGAGCTAAGCCTCCATGACGCCCTGCACAATTCAGTTCACCCTCCAGCTCACAGCCGTTTATTCCACTCTTAACTGATGCTGTTGTTCTGACAATCAGACGTGCCCACCATGGGTGACCTCTCTGCTTGGGCCACAGCTAAAGGTAAAGCCATCTCTTGTCTAATCCTCTTCCTGGAAACAACCCCTAACTGTGACCCTGAACTTTTAACCCCCTTGCCAGCTCCTGTTGGTGTTTCAGATCATTCTCCTCCTTTTGTGTTTTGTTTCCTCCAGCCAAACGATCTCTTCTTAGTGGATCCAATCGTGCAAAAAAAAAAAAGTTAATGTTCATGTTAATGTTTTGCACCAAGCCCAAGGCTGTTTACTGGGTCCAGCTATATGATATTATCTGTGTGTGTTGATTGTAAGATAATCGTTTCTTTAGATGATGCTCTGCACCGTTGTTCTTGGGCTGGCTGTTAGCTAAGCTTCACCCAGAGATGTTAGAGCATTCCAGGCGTGAGGATCCTTCAAATCAGTGTGCTGGATAAGAACAGACAGTTCAAAGCCACAATTTCACTCCGTTTGCTTTGGCACAGATCAAGGAGGGCATGACAATGTGAATCACTTTCATGCTGCAAAACTATTTCCATTTCCCATTTGGCCTCCTATTACTTCTGGCTGTAAAACAGGCTAGTTAAAGGTACCAGGCATAAGGTGGGGGTTGGGGTTGTGAAGACCTGTCCTACAAGGCTGTCTTTTGGCAGGCATCTCTGAGCCTGTGAGATGAAGGGAGGCTGCTCTGCCGCACTAACAGACCAGAATAAATGTGTCGGCCAGGCTTGAGAGGACTTCCTCAAGCAGAAGGAACAGCCCTGCTCTCTGGGGACGGCTGGCAGCACAGGCATTGGCACCGCAACAGAGCAGGTTAAAGCCTCCCAGCAGCCCAGAGTCGACCAGCACACACCTGCTCTCCCACCATACAGAGCTAAACCCCATAATCCCCCTCACAAATGCTTTTTAAAACTTGCAGAGCCTCAGAAAAAAAACTTATTCCTGTTGCTTCTTCTAAAAATAGGAAGAAAAACTCTCACAAGGCGTAAACTCAGTGAGATTTAGATCAGTACTGAGATTTATCAGTATTTACTTATCCACCGTCGGTTCTCTGAACAACTACATGACTTGAAGGTTATATCATCTCTAGCCTTGGCAGAGTCACACACATCTGGACTGGTGCGATCAGCCAGTGCTGAAAACTGATCAGAAGACAACAGCTTCTCACCCTCGTCTCGCCCTGTCATCACTCCGGAGCGTTTTGCACTGTCTGTGTCCTGTTCATACACGTTACCGGGTCTCTCCGCTGCCCTTCACCCTGTCTCCAACCATGAAAGAGAGACAAATACCTGTTGTGAATGTGTTATCCAGAAGTCTCATGCTGTTAGAACAGTGCCATCTACTGACTCACTCCGGCATCACATGGACGGACCGAAGCTGTGATGCTGTCCATTGGAATATTTTGCATTTTTTAATGAGTGACAATCATTAAAATAAGTGTCAAAATAGAGTGGGCGCCAACAGTGTAACATTTTCACTTTTCGTGTCGTGCCATATTACAGAAAGTGTGTTTATCGACGGTTTGGTCATCATGTGTAGATGGTGGCCTGTCTCATGGCTAGCATCGCGCATGCTGATATCGACCTGATTAACGGTCTCCTGTGTTTGTCTCTTGTTCTCATTTCACCCTTCCCTCACCCCCTCCCCCTCCCACCTCTCACCCCTTCCACCCTCGACTACCTGTTTTCTCCCAACACTTGTTCCTGCGGCGCAACCTCACCTACCCTGTCACCTTGTGTGAACCCGTGCCACCCTGCGCCTCCCGGCCTGCCCATCCACCTGCGCCTCTGTGACCCTGCAGCAGTGAGAGACCAAGTCCATGCCTGATCTCTTCAACCTCTTTCTCCTCCTATTCAGCACCGCCTGACTACAGAGCTGCACGCGTCCATCCGCCCTCTTCCTTAATCAGTCCCCCTGTTCTGCCCTTCTGAGGGTTCTTGGACCTTCACTTCTCCAACGATTACTCACACTGCAAAATCTACACTGCTCCCCAGTTTGTATGTGTGTGTGTGTACGTGTATGTGTGTTTGTGTGTGTGTGTGCATGTGTGCGTGCATGTGCTCTACTCTAATTGAAAGGGAAGGTGCTGCAGGGGACGATCCTCAGCCACAACCACTACCAACTATAAGACAGTACTCTCTTCTATCATTCTCCCTTTATCCCCTGAACGCCTCTCATCTCTTCATGTTCCTCCCTCTCCCCCTTCTCTCCTCCTGGCCCTCATCTGTCCCGGGACCCTACTGCACCCGAAGGCCCTGGGGACGAACAGCACCGGTGGCGGCATTGAGCCATACCTGTCCGGCATCCGAGCTGGCAGCCTGTCAGGCCGGGTGCCCTCTGGTTCGGCGCCGTTCCCCCCCGGCCTGAGGAAATATCCCCAGGAGGGGGCGCTGTCCTCTCTGACGGCCTCCTCCAGCCAAG
>OMLF01016382.1:20693-41972 GCA_900302615.1 Holocentrus rufus | reverse complement strand
TGTTGTGAGCTACTTAGCTGAGTGTCACTAGCTAGTTAGCATATAGACCTTTTTCACACCAGCCATTTTGACATTTATCAGTAAACACAGGTTTTACTAATTAATAACATTAATTAAGGTTCTATTACATTTAGGTCTAACAGACCCAGAGTCCTGCTATCGTTCACGTTGGCTCACTGGAAAGACTCTGCTACATTTAAATGGAACAGAACATTCATTAATGTCATTAGTAACACCTGTGTTTACCTGATATTTCAGGTCAGAATGGCTGCTGTGAAAAAAGTTTATGAGTCCACCCACAGAACTGACATTGAAAATATTTTCTGGCCAACCTGATTGACATGCTAGTGGCATACATTCACTGCCTAATTTCATGGACAAAAAATGGCAAAGAAAAAATAAATAAATAAGTTATTTATCGTTATTGTACTTAGTTATTGAAACAAAACTATTTGACTCAAGGCTGACATTTTTAAGGCTGCTACATATATTTTTTCAAATACCTCTCACCACCGGAGGAGGAGACTAAGCAGAGGAATCGTGAAAATCCCAGATTTCAGCGTCAAGGGGAGTAACTTGCTTCTACTGGCATTTAGATAGCTTTGTCAGATAACACCTGAGTGCAGAGGGCTTTTCGCTACCTGGCCACAGCCAGTTTTGTCCAATAGAATCACTGCTGCCAGACCTCAAGGCCTTACTGATCAAAGGAACGGAAAGTCAGTCAGCGGCTTAAACACTGAAGTAAATATAGCCTGATAAGGCCATACTGTTGAAAAATGTTGCCATGTCCACAGAATCAGTGTTATTTTTTATATTTTCCCTTTATTCATTTATTTATTTATTTATTTATTTTTGATAGAGCCATGCAGAGGTGAAAACCCAGCGGTCGCAGTGGAAAAAGCATGTCTGTTTCTTTGTCTAAGAACTGGCATAGCAGATGTGTAATGCAATAAGTGTGCTGCATCTACAGGGATTTCAACTGTCTTGTAAATCATGCAACTTGCATTAAAAATTTACATCACAGACTTGTCTTCAGTGTTAGATTCTACACTACACACTGAGGTTTCTCAGTGTGTAGTTTTGTTCAAACTCACAGAACTTTATTTGAAATTCTAGTGGAGATCTCAAGGTTTCCATAGATCCCAAATATGTCCTGCTGAAGAACAGGGAAATGCGTATAGAATGATGCACAAGACATGTAGATATTCTCTTTTTTATGTAATGCTGCTATCACAAAACAGTGGCGTCTTGAGTTTGAATATTTCACTCAATATGAGTGTGATGGAGCTTCAATGAAGCTGCAACCAGCAGATACAGATACTTTTGTTTACCACTAGACTGCAGTCACATCCACTATAAAATCTCTTTATGTGGTAGAACTTGTAGAGGTAAGGACATTTTTTGAATCATGTCATTTGATAGAGCTAATGTATATACTGTACGATAGCATATTGTATATGCAGTAAAGCTGTATCTCAGTCTCCTTAGGCTGTGGAGTGAGTATTGATCAACAAGAATACATGTGAGAGCCTTAGAGGTATTACTGTTTTTCCAATACATAAATGTATTCATGTCAGTTGGATGTAAAATGAGAGAGTCATGACAACTTTTCCGTTCTGCTACCCTTCCCAATCTTTTGGCCAGTCAATATAATTTCGTAGATGTGGAAATGTTGTGGTACAAAGCATGATTTTACACCATAGCCGAAAATGAGCATAATATAACTGTTGGGGGTAGATAGGTTTGTTGATCAATACCATTGATGTAATGATTACTTGGCCAGCTGCTGAGATTTCTGGATTTCAACCCTGACTTTCTGTCCTGTATTCTGTTTGGGAACAAAGACTCATCCCTGACATACTGAAAAAATGAATAGAGACAAATCTTTAGCAGTCCATCTGATTTCATTGTGAGAGGCAGTGCAAACACTGGACTGGTCTATTTGCTCGATACAGCCTGGGGAGCAGAAAAGTATTATGGATCTCATGGTCAGTTTAGCCACATTGAACACCATCCTGTGGTCAGGTTCCATGCCATTCCATCAATAAAACACAGTGGGGTGACTCTGTTTGGGATAGCCTCAAGATGTTGCTGTAATCCATTTGCATCTGGAGTGCACATGACCCATTCAAGGAAATCTTGGAGGAAATCTAGACCACATACCAAGTGAGAATTGGCTTGTCTGAGACAGAATCTAGTGGGATGACTTCCTCTTCAAGTGTAAAGAAAGCAAGTACATGTGAAAAATAGACACACAAACATTTCATTGATGATTTTGTCATTAAAATCCTTTCTGTTTCAGAAACAGAAAACTCAATGTCCAACTCTACTTTTCTCATGTATATCCGTTTGGGCACACGCATCATATATAGTATAGGTTTTCCAAACACCTCCTACCCATACGACCATATAGCTCGCTTGTTCTCCTCCTAGTACGACCCACAGAATACGACCCACATCAGCGATTCTTAAAAGGCATACTCAAACGTTATAGGCAAAATACCCCTTTTCCAACCTACCAAGACTGAGACAAGATTTTTGATACCATTTTCACCTCTGTACATCCACTGGTTCAGTTCCAATGGCTAGCATTCTGTCTTAGTGTAGCATAAAGACTTGAAGTCTACGGGAGTCATTAGCCTAGCTCTATTAAAGTGAAAAAATAAACCTTACAGCAACTCTGAAGCTGTCTTATTTACACAATGTATCGTGTATTTGAAATACATGAAATAAAAAAACAAAAACAAACAAAACAAAACGTAATTTCAGGAGAACTTAGATGGTAGGAACAATAGATGGTTCGTTTTTGGGGGAAGATGCTCTGGGTTTTCCAAACAACCGCTGTCACTAGAATTTGATCGTTAATAGCTTCATTGATATGAACTCTGACCCTGCTGACTTGCACATTATTGTATTTTTGCCACTACATTATAATTGATTGATACGTAAAGCATGAAAGGTCTTAGATGGCATGCATTTTTAAATTTGCGCTTTGAGGTTAACAATTAAATCAACAAGCGGCAATGATTGTGTCAAGGTACAAAAAACATGTTTGTGAGGCGGAAACAAGCATTATGTGATGTGGAGCCTGCTTGAGAGTGCCAGATCTGGATTATGAGGCATGTAATTGCATCCACAGGGAAGGAATCCTGCCCTGATTAAAAGGAATGGAATATGAGTTGTTCACAAACCAGATGCAGCTCCAAACAATTCTGAAATCTACACCTAGTCCATGGAAAATGTCAACTTTCAGAATGTTTCAGTTATTGCTGATAATCAAAGGGTTGTAGGCAAAGGTGGGCAAGATATGTTGACAATGCTTGGTTGAATTTTATGATCCTGGTGGCATCACAGAGTGGTGGAGTATCAGTTATAAGTGGCTCGTCCAGCACTCCTTTCCAAAATCATCCCTATATTTTATTGATGAAAAGGTGTAGTCTGCATATCCCTGATGTGAATTACAGCAGGTAATAAAGGATGTTAATGTTTGCTGAATCACAAGAGATCCAAGCAGCATTTTAATAATTAATTCAGTTAGCTGGGGCATACTCTTTATCAGTGACTGCAAGTGATTCATGCACTTCCCTTTGGCCTCCAAAAGACTTCCTCCACTGCCTCCCGCCACCTTTTGTCTTTAAATTTCAACTCTAATGATCCTGAACAGTTTGTTTACTCTAAATGCTTAATAAGGTGGAATGCATCACTGATGAATATTAATGTGGGTGCATAATTGGGTCCTATTTTGTTTAAAAAATGTAAGAGGAAGGGAGATCATTAAGGAAATGAGTCTGTGTTATTGCCGCTGATGGCAGACATGTGGGCCGTCAAAGGAAAAAGATTATTAATTGCAGGGGCTGTTAATATGTTCAATGTAGTGGGATAATTGCCAGTCTGAAACGGAAAATAACCTCTTGACCTGTGAAATTCAAAAACGGCGGTCATGACATGCATCAAGGAACTTTGAGAGAAAAAAACCCGTTGGGTGAAAAGCAATCGCTGACAATGTTCTAATGGGTATTGTCCTCATTTTCTTTTACCTACACTTTTACTTCCATTTTTTCTCGTTTTGCCCCGTTCTACAACTCCTTCCATCTCACATGCATTCAGTCCATCACCTCTCTTGTTCCTTTTTTCTCGTTCCCCCCAAGCCTCCTCAACCCTCCAATTATTATAGGTCACGCGAGAAGCTTTCCCCCTCAGTCCTGTCCTGGACTTTCATCAGGAATCTGTGACAGTTGGAAACATGACAACGGTTCACAAGGCTGCTTCCAGCACACTAGTGAGCAAGATACTGACTGGGCCTCTACTCATCCTCTTGTTGCTACTGGATTGTCCAGCCGGCTCCATGAAATGCATTTCCAATCAGCAGGGCTGACAGGCCACGTCCACAACTTTTAATGGCCCTGTCCATCCCGGTGTCTGGTAATGAGGAATGGTGTGTGAGTGCGTGCTGTGTGGAAAGAGGCAGATAGAGAGGGCTCCACAGAGCGGCCGTGGATTAGAAAGTAATTCTGCGAGTGTGCATGTGTGGGCGTGTGTCTGTGAGAGAAAACACTGAATAGGCTAACGTGGGAGCCTGCAGGGCTTTGCAGTTGTGTCATAAATCTTTTGTCAACCACGTGTGTTCTCATGGAGGTCCAGTGGAGAACAGGCACAACAATGACAAAATATCAAAGTAAAAAATAAAAACATGGTGTATGTGTGTGTTGGTTCATAGTGTAATGTTAAGTAAAAGTGAATTGTTTGACCCAGCCACTTCTGTCCTGGTTCCTAGAGTACTTTAGTTGTAGCCTGTGAAGAGCTTTATTGGCTAGCTAGCAAATTAGCCACTAAGCTCATTTAGAAATGCAGGCAGTGTTAACATTGTGCTGATTCTGAAGGTTTCTTGAAAATATTGGCAGTTGTGACTTACAGTATTTTGGACTTGTTTTCTAAATTTTTATAGAAAACATTTTTAAATGTCTGGAAAACTGAAACATGTAATTTCTTCGGTGGTGAGTTTGCAATTGCAATTGGTCCTAAAGATATTTATAAATGAATCTTACTGCCAAATGCGCAACATCCTTGCCGAGATTGGCTGGCATTCACTGCTGCATAAGCTGAAAATGAAAAAAAAAAAAAAAAAAAAAAAAAAACAAGACAGAAGTGTGTTTTACAAAGAGACTTGTTTCTTGTTCATAATATCTCTGTCAGCACTGTTTCTGGTGCTGAAGGCCACGCTGCATTCCAGACATGCTTCAGACAGCTCTTCCAGCCACAGGTATTAGTGGCAGTGCACTCAAATAAACTCCATATTGTGGTTGTGCATACATTATCAGTCTTGGGAAATGCTAAACTGCTGCTAAACCGAGAAACTACAACAAAATTTTGCACCACAGGGACTAAATTGTGGCATTCTTGATAAATCAACCATAAATCAACATGATGTGGCCTAAAATAAGGCCATGGATGGTGGATATTTCTACGGGAAAAAAAAACACTTCCTGTATCCACTGGCAGGTAGAAACATTACATCACAGATGGGACTAGGGCTCATGCTATGGTCCACAGAAGCTAGGACAGCACCCACATTCAACTGCCAGGTAAACTACTGCACTGCTGCCTGAGACAGAGGAAAACCACACACCCTTACACACAGCCACACTAAACATGACCCACACAGTCAGAGCATATTGAGCCACATACACACTCATACAGAGAGCAAACAGAGAGTGAATTTAGATACACAAGTAGGAGGAGGCCCTACACTGGGTTCCTAATATCATATATCCCATCCCAATGTTTCTATGTTAATACCATGTGAGCTGACACAGGAGAGGACACTGAGTAGGTTTACATGCACAGCTGCGATCGGACTGAAGTCTTTGGCTCTATGAGGCCAAAGAGATGATTTATTTGGACTATATCGTCCCAGTTAACATGACTCAGTCAAAGCAACCTCACTGATGGGAGTAGCCTGTGTGTCTGACGAAGACATTCTTCCAGTTGATGAGATGAAGAAGAAGACTTTCTTCCGGTTGAGCTTTTGCATATCGTAAAAAAAACAATGGGCATCTAGACAAAAAAAGTTTGCTGTTCCTTGTGTTTTATCCATCCGTGTATTTAAAGATGTCCAACTCCTTCTGCTGCAACCGCATGAAGTTATTCAATTGACACTGATTGATGCTGCAGTAAATCCATTCCTAAACACATTATCTAGGTCTGTTAGCCCGACTCCACAAATCAACTTGGGACAATTTCAGTCAGACTAAACTGTTTACATCATGTTTGAAAATGTTGATTTATTGGTTTAGTACGGCTAAAATCGATCTTTTAAAATGCATGTAAACCAACAGACTGTGTGTCTGTAAGTACTATGTTGGCCAGATTGCGCTGACATCACACTGAGTAGCATCAGGTAATACCAGTGCCCTTCAGAGAGAGCAACATCAAGGCAGCTGACAGGACACTGTGCAGTTAGCTAACAACCGTTCATATATGTCAGTGATAAAATGATCAGTCTCCCTGTGTATTTATTGTTGCTGAGATGTAACATCAATTTTAGAAATGCAATGCAAATGCAATAAAAGCTGTTCTCAACTGCTGTGAGAAATATGGCTGCTAGAGAGTGTGCTGTTACCTGAAAGCTGTGTGTGTGTGCGCTATGTGTGGTGTGTTTGTTCATGACTTGTGTGTTGGTCTGTATGCGTTGCTGATGTTACCGCCCAGCCAGGCAGCCAGCAGTGGGCCATTTGTCTGCATGGTTATCAGCCACATCCAGCAGCTCTGCCCTGCGGCTCTGTATTAGTCCATAGGCCATCAGGGAATATCAGCAGTATTCTGTGTGTGTGTGTGTGTGTGTGTGTCTCTAAAACTCAAGCCCATTTCCATCTCTTCCGCTCCCTATACCACTATATTGCCCAGATACCGTCAGGAATGGAGAGGGAGGGAAGGTGAGTGATTAAGAAATAATAAAAGAGAGGAAGTAAGGAAGAAAACAGCGTGCCAGGCAAGAGTCCGAAAGACAACTTTGTGGTGATGGGGAAGAACCAAGAGAGAGAGAGAGAGAGAGAGAGAGAGTGAGAGATGAGAGAGAGAGAGGCGGAGAAAGAGGAGTGTAAGGTGTATAATGCCATGCTCCACTGAGTCATACAGGGAGAGTGTCAGTGTCAACAGCTCACAGCTAAAACCCCTGTGATTCACTTTGTATGCTGAAAATAGGGCATCATTATAATGTAGACTGCATTCCTCTCATCTCCAAAGATAACCTATTGTTCAACTGCATTTTATTTTGAGATTATAGGGCCAATTACTATTACTAGTCGCTTCACTGACTTATTACGGTTAGTTCAAAAGTTCTGAGAATACAAAAAATGTGATCATGTCCTCTCTTCAACCTAGACTACAAGGATGCCACAGGTGCCCACTGGTGATCCTGAGTGGCAATTCAACTGTGTGAATTCATGAAAATCTGAAGTCCTTCATTACCCAGAAATCGTGTAATGTCTTTTCAGTAAGCAGCACATTCATCAAACCTGAATTCCCTCTTGATTGTGGCCTTCCAGGAATACTCCTATGTTTTGGGCAAAATATCTTTTTTCCGACTTACCCAGACTGAGACAACATGTTCAATACCATTTTCACCTCTGTGCATCCACTGGTTTGGTTCCTATGGGTAGCATTTTATGTTAGCTTGAAATCTATAGGAATCATTAGCCTAGCTCTGTCAAAGTTAAAAAAAATGAACTTTAGAGCAACTCTGAAGCTGTCTTATTCAAATAGTGTATCATGTGTATTTGAAATACATCTTGGAATTAAAAAAAACAACAAAAAACAGTTGTTTTAGGAGAAGTTAGATGGTAGGAACTATAACTGCTGAACACCGATGAAAAGATACACGTGTTGAGTAGTTATAGTTCCTACCATCTAACTTCTCCTAAAACAACCCCCGTTTTTAAAAGCATCTATAAAAGGGGTATTTCAAATACACATGATGCATTATGTAAATAAGACAGCTTCAGAGTTTCTGTAAAGTTTATTTTTTCACTTTGTTGGAGCTAGGCTAATGACTCCCGTATACTTCATGTCTTTATGCTAAGCTAACACGAATTGCTACCCATTGTAACGGAACCCGTTAACATACAGAGGTGAAAATGGTATCAAACATCTTGTCTCAGTCTGGGTAAGTCAGAAAAGGGTATTTTGCCCAAAACATTGGAGTATTCCTTTTAAGGATTAAAAATCTTTTCAAAACAGATTTTTCATTGGTGAGTCTGACTCTTAAGGGACTCTTTTGTACTTTGCTCTTAAGTTTTAATTTATCACTTTCTGTGTGATGAAAAGAGGTCTGGTGAAGGTCTCTGACCAGAATGTTGCATTATTAAGTAAGAATGAGGAAGTGGAGACAGTGTGTGCATATCTGATGTTTTCATCTTACATCATATACTTTGTAGTTTTGTGCACTAACATTGAGAAGTCTAACCTGGGATAGGGGTCATAAATTAGCTGTGGCTGGAGCCCCTATATGCAGTCTATCTGTTGCATGTTCTTTTAATAAGTAATAATGTTTTTATGCATAGTAAATGACAAATACACCAATAAATAAATAAAATGGCCATGTCAGTCAGTCCATCTGTGCATTCACTTTACTCCAAGACAACATATCTCAAAATCTATTTGGCAGTTTTCCATGAAATTTGGTGAGCACATTGTTTCTCCTGCATCCTGAGTTTTAATGACCTCATGGCCCTTCCTCTAGAGCCAACTTTAGGCTGAAATATCAAGTTTGCACACAAGATATCGCCCAATGTAATGAGTGAATTGCCATGATATGTGGTAACTACATTCATACTTCCCAGTGGAAGGTCCCGCTTTGTTGTGGTGACCCCGTGAACTTTCATGCAGCACCAAGCTCAGGCCAAACATTTCACTTGTGCACAGCATATTTCTAATTGTAACGGACGGACAGTCAAGTAATTTGCTGAACGTATTTATGCTTCCCAGGGAATGAACCCTATCAATTTTGGTGTCACCATTGCTTTTCCTATAGTGCCACCCTGAGGCCAAAAAGTCCAAAACCTACTCGTGCTCCCCAAAGGATGAACGCTCTCAGTTTTGGTGGCCTTTCCTGTAGTGCCCCCTCAGGCCAAAATGTCAAATATGATCAATCCATTGGGTGGAATTTTGAAAAAATTTGGAAAGCAGATTCATGCTTCCCAGAAGATGTCTACTTTGGCGACCTTATGACCTTTCCTCTAGTGCCACCCTCAGGCCAAAATATACAAACCTCATTCTTCCACTACAATACTTGCATTCCACCAACACATACCCCCGACATTCGGCGGGCCCAAGCTTGTTAAATAAAAATAAAATAAAACAAAAATGCCTAGTGCAGCATTATAACCACACTGTATAATTTTGCATGTTGGCAACTCCACATGGCAACAAGAAGTAACAAGAGAGGCACAAGATCTAACATTTTCCATAAAAAATGGAAATGTATTCTGCCTAAAATCTGCATTTTTCAACTTCAGTTTTCCTGTGTATAGAAAAAATGTCCTACTAGTGTTCATCCAGGCTTCAAAAGAACACTGTGTCCCTATATTTAAAATGTATGAAGAAATTCACTAGATGGATAAATGTCCTTCAAGTTGATCTCTTTAATTTTAGGCAGAAATGGAAGAGATATAACTTTTTTCTAATCATTCTGGCATTTTTCTCTGTGTTGCCTTGTAACAAATATCTCCTTTTCAACTGACGGGGGGAGCATTTTGTAAATAAAATGTTCTTTATAAATTTATTCATGCAGCACTCATCATTTAATCTAATTCCTTTGGTTGAGAGTTTTGATATAGCTTTTGAGTGCATACACTCTACTTTAATCATAATTTAAATAGACATTAACATTGCTTTGATAACCCTGCAGTATGCCTTAACTGAACATTTAAAGTTAAATTTTCCATAACCCTCCCTGTACTTTAATATATTTCCCTTTTTATCCATTAAATGTGCCACCGACCATGATACCTGTTGAGACCCATTCCTTTGAAAATAATGAATTTCAGTTAGCAAGTATATATCTGTTATTCCACATTTCATATTCCAGTGAAGGAGAACTTGCTGATGAAAATCTTTACCTGTAGTCTGTTCAGGTCATAATCATATCGTAATATGAGGTCTACACCCTCTACCTTGTGGAAGATTACATTAAGAATAGTGAACCAGAATGAGTAAATCTGCCTGATAAAAGAACTGAACCGCTTCAATTCAAGAACTCTATTCATAATGTGCAAGTCTGTTAGATTTAAACCACCATCTTTATAGCTCTTTAATATATCATTTTTTTCTTACATGTTGACATTTATTTCTCCAAATGAAATTAAAGTTTAAAGGTGCCCTATGCAAAATTGCCGAGGGTAAGGACAATGCAGGTTCAACTGACAAAAAAAATGTGGAATCAGCCTGAAATTTGATGATTGAGTCTAAATGGTTCTTGTCGGCACAACTCACTGACAAATTGCGTGCATATTCCATGCTTTTGGTCAGCTGAGTCTAAACATTCCTCACCTCAGTCAATCCTTGGCAATTAATGAATTAATTTCTTCATTTTGAAATCGCCATAGATTATGCTGGGTAGACAAAGATTCTGATAAACAAAAAATTGTCCATTTAGATTTTATTCTCAATAACAAAACCCTTATAACAGTATGTCTCTTTATAACCACTGTGTTTTTATTTATTCCTGGTGACATTTGTTTGAATATTAGACTTTTACAATCAAGGAAATAAGATGTCATTCTTGGGGCCAGTTACAAACACTAGTATGGAATTTAAAATAAATAAAACACATTGGTGATGTACAGAAAATGAGCTTCCCTCTCTTCATTTCTTACTTTTTGGAAACTGCCTCTCCATTGGGGATCTAATGTTACCCTGCAGTCCATTCAATACAATCTTATAACTTTCCATTTTTTCAAATAACACTTCCCTGTATGGGGACTACAGAGTATCCATCAAACACTCTATGATTATTGGGAAATATAATTAAATGCCCACATCTTTTCTACTATCAACAGAGGTAGGGGTGTTTCCAGTGATACCCACCTTACAGTTTCTCAGCATCAAGGGAGAAAAAGCCACAATAAATAACTTATTGATCTCTGCAAAGCTAAAACATAAAAGTCTTAAGGAGCTCCAAGCCATGCGGATGTAATTGGGCCGGCAAGTAGCATTTATCTTGATTATGGTCAATTGGAGCCTATAAGGATAAGGTAAGTATAGGCCATTTGTCAAAGTCAAAGCAGAAGGGTAACTGGAAGCTGGTCCTATATTTTCTGTGTCATCAGATCTTCAGACCAAACCTATTTCATTTTAAGAAAGGCTCTGAAAGGGTGTATTGGTAGAGTACACATGATTTTTATTTCTCTGAATGATTTGATTTCATATTCAGATTGCTGTTTGCACACATTTTAATATTTAATGCTGCCTATCACCTCCTTGTTGCCAGAACTGAAAGCCAGAGGCAATCTGTTTCAGCCAAAGCCTGGAATTATTGACATGTGCAGTGTTTTGGCAATGTTACATGATTTGACTTCACTCTGTCATCGTTCAAATTGCTCACGTCTCATAACAATGAACATTTGACCTAATTATGTCAAGAGTGTAAAAACATGTAAATATGCGTTATGCCAGCCACGGAGAAAAACATTCGAGAGCTCTTTGTCATCGTTATGTAAGAGCACCAATGCGCTGCCACAGCCAAATAAGATGGCTTTGGTTAACGAAGCTCAGCTCTTCCTCGTCTCCAAACGTACTGATTGAGAAAGGATTAGTGCGCCTGAATGCTTCCCCTGAGCCCGCAAAAGACACTGTTGGGGATTTGAGGATTTACTAATAGCAGGGTCACATCCTGTATAAACAATTAACCAGAAGACGGAAAAAATAGAGTTGATAAAGAACTTTCCGCTGAGTTCTGAGGAATCCTCGGCAGCTGATTTCACAGTCATAAGGGGTTCGGGGCACAACATTTTTTTTTCCATCTCAAATAGTTTGAGCAAAGATTAATGAGGATTCTTTGAACAAAGGCTTGTTAGGGAAAATGCAATTAGGACGGAGAAATCCATGCAGGAGTAAACAGCTATTATAAAAATGCTTCGGGCTGCCAGACATGACCTGCATAGGAAGATATGGCTTCTTGCGTCCTCTAATACTCTGCCAGAGTAGGTGTGTGATAGATTGGCATTTGGAAGGCTTTAAGAAATCTTCATGCTAAGGCATTAGTAACAAAAATCTGTCATCTACACAAATGCAATACCGAGGTGATTCATTGATGGTGTCAACCAGTGAGGCAAGGTAGGATGGTTGGGGGTTGGATTTCAGTGTTCCTTTTCCTTAAAGCAATACCCCAACATTTTCGGCAATATCCCCTTTTCCCGACAGAGTGAGACAAGATGTTGGATGTCATGTTCACCTCTGCACATCCACTGTTTTGGTTCCAATGGCTGGCATTTCGTTTCATGGGAGTCAGCCAGTATCGCACCATCAAAGTGAAAAAATAAACCTTACAGCAACTTATTTTCACAGTGTATTATGTGTATTGAAATACATGTCTTTGAATTATTATTATTTAATTTAAATGAGGACGAGGCATGTTAGAAGAAGGTAGATGGTAGGAACTATAGATGGTAGGGACTATAACTGCTGAACCGATTTGTTCGTCAGTGAGTTTTTTTTTATTTACAAAAATTCCAAGACATGCATTTCAAATACACATGATACACTGAGTAAAGAATACAGCTTCTGAGTTGCTGTAAAGTTTATTTTTTCACTTTGACGGAGCTAAGCTAATGACTCATGTAGACTCCAAGTCTTTATGCTAACAGAACATGAAATGCTAGCTTTGGAGCCAAACCAGTGGACATACAGAGGTGAAAATGGTATGGAGCATCTTTTCTCAGTCGGCAAACGGAGATATTGCCCAAAATGTTGGAGTATTCCTTAAAGAGAAAATAAAATTAATAGAAAGCAAATATAAAGCTAAATTATTCAAACAGAGAAATCAACCTTAGATCATAAAGCCACCCTCCACCTCCAAACTCCTCCACACCCACCATGCACATGTTGGTATCACTATCTGTGTGTGGACATTACATTGACTTCCATTCTATCTCTACAGCCTCTCTCTAATCTTAACCACAGTCTACTAATACTCGAATGCAAGGAATACTCAAATGTTTTTTCCAACTTACCCAGATTTGACAAGATGTTTGATACCAGTTCATTAGCCTGTGAAAAAATAAACCTTACAGAAACTCTAAAGTTTTCTTATTTACACAGTGTATCATGCACATTTGAAATGCACATCTTGGCATTTTTTTCAAAAAACGAGAGTCATTGTTGGAGGTTAGATCGTAGGAACTAAATGGGCCGGATTATCCATATATGGTATCGGGGGAGTACCCGGGGGCACCAGCCAATTTGCTACGCTTGGATCGGCACCAATTTTTTTTTATCAAATATTTTATGTAATTTTTTTTCAATGTATATTATTTACTGGAAGAGATGCAAACAGGTACAAATGTAACCGTTGATACATTACATTGATATATATTTTTAAGTAGAAAGAGAAAGGCTACCGTTTCATATTAAATATTCCCATTGGTGAACCAGTGTGAGGCTTTTACTGTGAAGCACTATAGGAAATGCTATGTGTTTGCATGTGAGGCAGTTTAGCTTGCATGCAAACAAAGTATATTTGTGACTATTTTTTTTTAGCAGACCGGTGGTCAGTGCATCTGCATCCACCGGTGAGTGTCTGTACTGTGCGCTTGAGGTAACGTTACCACTTCACATTTCGCTGACATTTAATAATCACAGTTGTTTTGTATTCAGCCGCTAATTTTTGTTGCAAAAGATGACGGTAGATTGTAATCTTTACTTGCACACTGTGCTCATTAATTATTTTTCTGGATTGCACATATCTATTTTAGGGGCAAATGCAAGTGAAGTATGTCATTGTGGAGCCCTGGTATGCCTGTAGGCCTACTTAACTATAAGTTCATGTAAATCTATGGTCTTTATACCTGCAGAAAATTTCACTTCTTTACTCGTAAAATGGGAGGAGAGGGGCACTTCAATTATGGTCACCCTAGGGCACTACACAATTTTAATCCGGGTCTGGGAACTATAGATGGTAGGAACTATAATTGCTGAACAAGTGTTCAGCTTCAGAGTTGCTGTAAGATTTTTTCACTTTGACGGAGCTAGGCTAATGACTCGTGGACTTCAAGTCTTTATGCTAAGCTAATGCGAAATGCTATCCATAGGAACCTGGTTAAATCAGACAAATGGTAGTTAGCCCAAAACAAGGCCTCACATTTTAAAATTACTCAATATTTCACGGGGAAAAAAAATCAAAAAATTGACAAAAGATAGGAAAAAATAAACCTAAAAATACTTTTGTGGAGTAAAAATGCGTTTTCCTGTATCATAATCATCACCAGTTTCAGAACCACTGCTTTAACCTAACTGAGGAGTTTGTCAATAGTTGGTCTTTGCAAGTAAAGTAAGACATGCCCACACACACACACACATCAGCTCTTGCATGATCATATGTGACTTTGCTTAACATTTTCAAGCAAGCGAGACTTTTTTCTTTCTGCAATAGGAGCACAGCATTCTAACCTGAACTTAGTGAAGCATGCTGGTAAAGGGTAAGTAGCACTGAGATGTGCGGACCAACTTTCTCTGAACCTGTGACTGCACAAGGCTACATACAGATCAGTGTGAACAGCTCCAGTAAACAATGCTCAGAGAACGCACACCACCCTTAGGCCCTTCCCACCACTTAATTCTGTATTATTACCACTTAATTAAATTCAAATAGCAGTAAGTACAAAGTCAATGATTGCTTTGATGAGAAAGACACAAGCTGCCTCTGTCTGAAGCAAGCAGGCCCCGGTGGGCAAGCGCACAATTACACGGCCTTTTTATGTTTGTCAACCATCTCCTTTACAAAACCAAGAGCCTCGCATCTGAATAGATTAGCCTAAATCCCTTTTTGTCAACAACGGCACATTTCATCGTGCCTCGCGGGTCTGCAGATACTGCAACCCTGTCGACATCCTTGTATTGCAGTCCTTGTGTCACCATCTGCTCCAGGGATGTGCACAGATTCTGGATTCCATATCAGGGTGTTTGTTTTTGTCCCTCAGTCAAAACAGTGTAACCCCTGAGGAGGTGGAGGTTGCAGCTGTGCCGGTGTGCTGACACTCTTTTGTCTTTTCTCGCGTTTCATCCACCTCCATTCATGTTAACATGTGCATGCTAAACACTGGAGAAAATGCTGAAAAGGAATCCTACATTTGGTGACAGTTGAGAAATTAAGAGGGAGAATGAGAATGATGAAAGTTCTGCTTTTTTTTTTTTTTTTTTGACTCATTGACTTTAAGTGCCAGTAATCCAATTATGGTATTGGGGAACAAAAAGGGCATATGGGCTTTCACATCAGAGCAGCGCCGAAGTGCCTCATATACACACAAATCTAATTAAAATTCAGCAACGTTTTGGTGAGTCAACAAAGCAAACAGTATGGATTAAAACCAAATGATAAAAACTGGGTTCCTGCAAAACAAGTAGAATTTACTGTAGGTTAGGGTTTTAAGTGTGTGGAAATTGATCAAAAGCCGTCAAAGACCATATTGTCTCCGTCATGTTTTTCACTAACCTTCAATTTCAACTGTGAAACCATCCTTTACAAACATTGTCAAATTATCTTAAGTCGTCTGCATGATAACGAGGTCTTCAGGAACCTCTGAAGGATAACATTGATAAACAGCAGCACCTCAAGTTCACTTGACAATGAACAACTATTCAAATCGAATTCCCCCACATTTAGAAAACCTCTTTTTTAGGACACTGGTGTGCAGTATTTTTGGATCTTTTCAACAAACAAAGGAAAAGGGAAACTCATTCTTCCTTGTATGCCACTCTCAAGTGAGGCCCTAGTGAACATGACTAGAAGCATCAGTGTAGACTTTGCATGACAGCATCCCTCAGCCCACAAGAGACCGCCTCCCCTATCTAGTTGTACCATCAGTATTGGGCTGTGGTTGTATTCCTTCAGGCCCCTACAGAGTACTTTACAAACTGACATGTATTTCAATCAAGATTTTAAGAGATTCATCTTGTACAATGTGACAAGCAGTGATCTTGTAAGATTGCTGTTGTCGCCCAGTTTGCAGCCGGCTTTACTCCCTTGCAGTGCAGGCACAGCATCTCTGTCTCAGAACCAGCCATTCTCTCATTGGCTCTTCCCCACGTCACTGAGGGTTTTCCAGCTAATAATCGGTGATTAAAAATGCGGAGTGGTGCCACAATTGGAAGCATGTCCCTTGCTATCTGAATGCCTACAGGCAAACTGTAGCAACGCCCAACTGTTAGAGGCATAAAATGAAAAGAAAACCTTGGGTTCAATTATTGTCTGGGCAGAACTCACCAGACAGCAATCACTGAAACCTTTTTCCTCACAATCATTTTCTCGTTTTCTTTAAAGACCCATTCCTAGCATTGATTAAACCCTTAAAAACTCATCTCTCTTCAACAAAATTACATATTAAGAAGTTTTTACATGGAAAAAAATCCCTCCATGCCTTAAAATGACTTAGATGTAACTCTACACCTTTGCCTGCATTTAGTATGCATGGATCTATGAATACGCAAACAACCCCCGCCTCCATCCAAATCTTCACCAATCGTATACCGGCTCACCTTCAACTCTGCCCACACAAACCTCCACTTGTTTTGTATTGCTACTGTACTTCACACAATGGCAAGAGGCCGATTCTGAAGAAGAAGAGCAAATCGTAGATGGTCACCTCCACGTGGACGTCTCAGAATGTTCATTTTTTATGCATCACTCTCCCCCAGCATTATACATGTTACAGTAATAGATAAAGTGAACCTTTGGCTTGACTACTAGCCTTTGGCTAGACCTCAGTCCTGATGCCCAGCTCTGATAACAGTTAACATTACTTACCTCGTAAAGATAAACACCCTGATGCTCCATTTGGAGGACATGCTTTGAAAACCATAGAAAGTCTTTGGAGAAAGGCAGCTAGTAAATTTGGTCAGCTACTATTATGTTAGATAAATATGCAAATAATTAGAGAGATACTGAGGCTGCAACTGGTTACCAGTCTGTGACATAACAAACCGGTAAAATCCTTTTGGCTGTTGAGTTAGGCAAGATGTCCTTATAATGCAGAGGAACTGTAAGAGTTTAGTTTGATACTTTAGTTTGAAGAATTCAACAGGTAACAAAAATATGAGGTACAACACGGGAGGTTTAGTGACAGCATGGTTTAGAATCCCCTGATGAGCTAGCTGTCAACGAGGCATGAAAACTCAAAATATCACTGTTTCATTACTTTGCCCATAAAAGACAGGTGTAACATTTCGTGAGACGCGGTAGACTGAGCACTGGATGTAATTGTACTTAGATTTAGTGGGTCAATTCTGAGCCACTGACTTGGAAGAGCCAAAGAGTAAACAAAACATCCCCAGACTGCCTCAGAAAAACCAATGCGTTTCAATGACCCGGGTGACAGGAAAAGCAACAGTGCCAACAGAGCACTTTGCTGCTCTCATCATTCATCAAAGAACTTCAGACAAAACACGGTGAGTTACTGGGCCGGACAGATCGTCACTTTAAAGTGTTGTTGACAGCACAGCAGCTCTTTGTGTTTTTCAGATAAATTTCTCACTGATTTATGAGATTTTTATTGTCTCTGGCTCCCTAAAATGCCTGAAAAAATATTGCCTATAATATCTTGACATCTTGATTTGATGACGTCGTGGTATTAAGTCCAAAGAGGCAAACTAGAACATCAGCGGTTAGAGCATCTAAAATGCCCTGGAAAGTTACTCTGAGGGCCAATTCAGCTCCTATTCTATAAGCCTCACTCTCCTCACACTCCTCCTGTGGCTAAATGTACCACACGTCACCATATAGTGCTTCACTTTCTCATTAGCCATGCTGCTCCATGTTAGTGCTGTGACCCTCTCCCCCTCATTAGGGGAGTCAGTAGGCTGTTTTCACTAAAGCATAAGGGATTTGAAGTCTGTCTGTGTCAGTGCTCATGGTATAGATGGTGCGCATACTTGTTTATCTGTGTGTGCGTAAACGCTGTTTGTCAGCAGCTCTATGGTGCTTTGACAGTGCTAACCAGTTTATTTGCTCCCCTGCGCCCGTGGAGATCACGCCAATTAAAACCTCACGAAAGAGGGCATTTTAGAAAGATACAGGAAGGGGGAATAAATGATTGTGAAATGGGTTGAGGCACATACCAGCTGAGGGTAAAGGGGTCGACAGGGAGTGCTCACAATCCACCATTCACAAATAATTATCCCTGTTTGTGAAACACTTAAATGTGGCTCAGCCATTGGAAAATATACATATTAAAGTTCTACCTTCTGCCTGAAGGTCCCCTCAAGCGAGGAATAATAAGGTGGCGAAGAACCAGGAAATGGACACTCATGTGAGCGCTTGGAGAGATCTGTCCAAGTCTTACACCTTAGTGCCATCTAGAGGCAAAGCAGTATACATTTATAAAAAAGGTGGAACAAAGACGTGTCATACTACACAGCTGTATCAGTCAGCAAATGCAATCCTTCATTAGAAAGAATTGCTATATGAGAAATATAATGGATAATTATCTGACTGAGCACTCATTTTGTGACACTGAATGAAACAGGAGGCAGGAACTTCTTCTCCAAGTCCTTATTTATAGTATGTGCATCATTAATGCGGTTCTATCCTGCTTTTTCTCTTGACACCAAGATCCATAAACACATAGTTTTTGACAGCACTCAAAAGAGCAGTGATAACACCAAGAATCCAGAACTCCCAAGGGGAATTGCCCTTGGATCTGGTTTTTGTCTGTAATGTGATTTTTAATGAATGCCTATGACAAGGATATTCTTAGGCCTGTGATTTTTCTTGTATTGTTCGCTCTATCAAAGTGCTTTCTCCTTTGTTTCCCCTGGAGACTCATTTGGACGGACTGGATAGGAAAGGATGCATTGCTGTCTCCATCCCTAATTGTGAAATCTGAATTGTCTCCCGCTTTTCTCTGAGTGTCTGCTTTTGATAGAACTCAGCAAGGCGTTTCACTGCCTGGACCTTCCCCCAACCCCACAGATGGTTTTGGAAAATCAGAGCATGCCATCAGAAACGCATGAGTCTGGTTGTGTTTGTATGTTGGTGTGACTGCATGGCTAAGACAGTAACACTATAGTGGGTGTGCCCCAGTGAACATGTTGCAAGAGTTCTTAAAGATCTTTAAGAACAAGACTGAGTTACTTAAAAACTTGTCAGCTAATGCCATAAAAAAATGAGAGCCTGAGTGTGTGGACTCATATGATGTCTTCTTGAGTCCCTGCATCCAAGTTGAACTACACAGTACTGGATTATTAATGGTTCCAAATTAAAGGATGAACTCGGAAAATCAGCGACAGTATGCAACTTTTCTTCTTGAGACAGGAAATGCATTAGTCCCACCTTCCTCCCCCTCAGTTGGTCAACTTTCCGCTCCCAAATCTGTCACTCATCTTGACAAGCTGTCATCTAGCCTGAGGCTGAGGTAACTGTCATCCAAAAAGCCTCCACAGGCGTTGAAGAAGCAGACAGTGAACACAACCAATCTGCAATTGAAAAAAAGAAAAAAATGAGTATTGCTGTGTTTCTGAACATTTAGCTCCACTGTCTTTTCTCACTGCTTTCTTCCACTGGTGTTGTTATTATGACTTCTCTGTTCTCTGCTACTAGCCTCATCTTTGATAGCCATAACCATAGAACAGGCCTATCACAAACGGTTAATGCTCCAAAATGTCCCAAACCTCACTTTAGGCAAACCGGCATATTGTACCTTCAAGATCCGAGACAGTGATGACTAATGCATCCTGTGCATCCTTGGTCACGTAATGGCATTTTAAAAACAAAAGAAAGTGGTTGTATTAACTTTTATATTATATTCCAAAATAAATATGGCCATGTATAAAAGTACAGGATCATCCAAGAACTCTTCAAATTGTCAAGATATCCTCAAGGCACCCACAGTCTTTGTACGGTAAGGCGATAAGATGTTTTCTCAAGAGACCTTGGATTGAATAATTTTTCAGCAATCATGTCCATCGTGTCTAACTTCAACCATTTTACTGCTAGCCTCAGCACTTTGCTTTCATCAGGGTAATTCAAGATCCCTCATATGGACAACCTGCATGCCTCTTTGGTGCCTTTGCTGCCTTTTCCTCACAGCATGCGGGCAGACGAGATGCAAGTTTTGCGGATCTCCACTACCCCAGTGGATATGGATGAGAAAGCCGTATACGTCTGAAAAATGTTTTGTAGGGATGTTACACAGTACCAATGCCACTCACTTTTGCTCGTCATTTGACTTCAAACGCCTCTCAGTGACAACTGGAAATCCTTGTGATCCATATTAAAGGTGGATTCTGGGAGATATATTATTCACTCCCCGCTGTTAGGAGCCTGTAGGGGGTATGATGGGACTCCTAACTCGATTTGGGAGTTTGAAATATCATAGTTGAGAGAAATACCATCTATCCATCCAGCCTCTGCACTGTTTTCAAGATACTGGCAGGAATGAGAAAAAATATGAAAAGAGATAAGTCACTATAGTCTAACATCTTTCCACAATCTTGGGTGATTTTCATTATGTGAGCAGGCCTGCCATGTGCCTTGCTCGTGCTCCACCATAATTTTGACAAATTATTCCAGCAGATTATTTAAAGGTTAGATTGAAGGGCATTTTTAGGCCAGGGCCCAGGGCAACTGACCTGGTGTCTCCCCCCTCCACTGTCAGTACACTTTATGAATAGAAAGAATAGAATAATTTATTGTCATTGCATGTTTACCATACAACGAAATTGCTTGTCCCTCGTAAGCACATATGTACATTAAAAACAACACATTCATTACATGTCAGGATCAATCATATCTGCATACAGGGAATTGACTTGGAGTATCGCTCATGCTCTAATATACAGTATAAAGATCTAGAGGATAGCCTAATGCACTGGCTTTGGAGTGTTTTGGGTACCATTAAGAACAAAAAGGGGGAAAAAAGTCAGATTTGGATATACAAGTGTAAATATGTATAATTATATAGCTTTAAGAATAGGATAAACAAAGTATAAATGTTTATAATTATGTAGCTAAACAGCCAGAACTTACTTGATTATAAAGTGTAACATAAATTAAATGTGATCTCTTTTAAAAAA
>OMLF01016382.1:10653-20673 GCA_900302615.1 Holocentrus rufus | reverse complement strand
ATGTGATCTCTTTTTAAAAAAATCTATTTTCATCATTTATTTAGTTGATCTTATATTGCTTTTAAATTGTTATTATTTTTACTTTATAAAGCATTTTAATGCTTTGTATGTTTGCTTCATGTGTTTTTATTCTTTAAAACACTTGTTTGTTTCATTTGTTTCAAAGGGGCGCTATATAATAGTAGTAGTATTCATTATTATTACCATTATTATCATTATCATTAGTAGTAGTAGTAAGAACTAACTACATGACAGTGAGTGTAGGTACTGGATACCGAAAAGCTGCTGCCCAAAATGTTATTTTTGCATTATTTCTAATGCATAGATCAGAGCTGATTTCTACTGGACACTGACAACAGATGACTGGGCAGAACCTAAATCTGTCTCTAGACTGTGATAGTCAGTCAGTTATTCTTACTTCACAATCAGCTGCTGCCATCTGCTGGCTTTTTTCACTCCTGCACGAGCACGAGAGCACAAGATCTTCAAGAGTAATATCAGAAGAGAACCAACTTTGACACAGAATACCTCAGCTAGAGCCTCACTACCAAAAGCTCAGCTCAGTCAGGGAAAGGTGATGAACATTTACTTGCCTTTAATAAATCAAGTGAGAAATCCAACATTAATTTTATGATCTATACTCATGTGGAAATATGATAGACATGAAAAAAGTCCAAGTTATCAAGTAATGCGTCTACTACATAAAATCCTTTGATTTATGCATTATGCAAGAGAAAGTACAGACTTAATTTTAGCTTCAGTATATAACTGTGAAATCACTAAACAGTAACCAGTCAGCAACGCACGGGTCATTCCTCTAAATCATCATATTTTAAGTCCTGGTTATATAAAATGTTCAAAATTATGTGTCCTTTATAAAGCAGAATGTGTATTACCTTAATATGTTACTTGAATGTTTGTTTATTCTAACATATATATATTGATATGAACCTATTTTGCATGATAATGCATTGTGAGTGCCTTTCAAGTTACTCAAGGTCACCTTTAAGAAAATTTGTCTAATAGTTTATATGATATCAGACAAATGTGAAGAGCACAGCAAAATATTACAAACAACAGCATACAGGTGCATCACAGTAAAGGGTGGGGAACCACACAGGAAAAAGTTCAGGACAGCTAGGAGAGACAACGAGACACCTGAAGCATAAAAATGTCATAGAAATTGTGTTAGTTTCAATGGATTGGCTGGTTTTAATGTTGATGATGTCTGACAGACAGATTTATGGGGAGAGGGGAGTTCCAGAGCCAGGACACTGCAGCTATGTATGTTCATTTACCTTCTAATACAAATAAATGTAATAAATTAATACCACTATGAATAATGCAACAGTTGGATAAATATTCTATGCCTCTCATATTGTTGATCATATTTTTGCACACAAAAAAATGTCCGGACTAAAAAGATGAGAATGTTAGATCCATTATTGGAAAAACATCTCTATTGCTCATCTCTATTGATATTCTAGCAGATTTCATTCTAATTAGAGGGAGGCTGAATTTTAATGTGATATACAACACCTAGGTGTCCCATTAGGTGGAAAGTTACAATATTTGCTCTTTTATTTCTTACTAATAATTCAATAGCCTTCAGGTAGAAAAAAACATCACTTGAAAAATATTTATTAGGCCCCTTTAAATGAATGTTCATCTTGGATAATAAACTTAATATAAATAAACCTGCTACTTGCAAACTCATTTAGCAAAAGATGTTATATTTGTCACATTTTCCAGTGTTAGGCATGCAA
The DNA here is from genome assembly GCA_900302615.1 of Holocentrus rufus. Lineage (NCBI taxonomy): Eukaryota > Metazoa > Chordata > Actinopteri > Holocentriformes > Holocentridae > Holocentrus > Holocentrus rufus. The sequence goes on along the minus strand of OMLF01016382.1, from coordinate 18,907 downwards.
CTGTGTGCATCAAAGGCTTCTGCACAATATTTTGAATTTTAACAATCAGCTGGTAATCTTAACCTTAACACAACAGGTCAGGAACTGCTGCTGGAAGATGTTAATTATGATCTAATTTAATTGAACTTAAAATAGACAGGTTCCCAACTAAACAAGAACAATCTCAATATTTCAACAGTGAGAGTGATATTCAACCAAAGACCAATACAAGAAACAAAGTCAATGACAAACCAGCATCCAGGCCTACCAGTCCAAGCTAATCAGTCTCTCATTCTTCTGAATCCATGATGACTAAATTCCCCCTTCAAAATGCAAAAATATGATGAAAAGGTGCACTGCAGAAAGGGAAAATAGCTCCGGTAAAGGGAAAAGTAATGTTTCACTGGGAGCAGTGCTCACTGGTGCTCTTGGAGTTCCACCAGGCCTAGAATCCGGCCTGACTATCTGCTCAGGTCCTGTGGTCTTCTTTAGATGTCAGTAATCCTTGACACCAGAATACTCCAAATCAAGCAATGAGCATCACATGTCTGTAAACTATCTTATCAGAACTGAGATGGCAAAGCTTGAATCCCAACTTAGACTAGTCCACCTGTCTCGATCTCAATTCCCCAGACACACCCCAAACACACTCCCTTTGTCATCAATGTCTAAGAGGGTGGTCGCCAAGATACCTGGGAAATGTAGTGTTTGGTAGTGCTGACCAGTTGCATACTATGTATTTAAATATGGCAGATATGGATGGTAAATGCAGCGAACCAGTGACAGAACCAGTGCTTCAAGGTTCAGGAACCATGCCAAGTACAATAATACTACCACAACTCTATATCAGCAGTGTGAGGTCAAGGCAATCTGTATCAGCAAATAAATATGATATGATTTTTTTAAGTTTTATGTATTGAGCACTAGGTCCACCTTTATAATAGCCAGTTATGTCTGTTTTTATCCCAGAAAATACATGCATTTGCACATTGAGGAAGAGGTGTATGAAGCAATGAGGTAAATAGTGAGCATGTCTTTGAAATTCAGACAGTAGTAGTAATCAAACCCAGAGGAGGAGCAGTGCAGATACAAGGTAATAGACTCCTTTGACGTGAATGAGTCCCCTGGAACTGCTGCCTTCAGTGTCTTGAGTCATAAAGCAGTTCACATTTACAGTATGGAAAAATATGTTTTGTACTGGACACACGTGTAAAATGATGCATTTGTGTAATTTTGAAAGTCAGAACAACAAACAGATGTTAGATATAAAATGTGTAAGATTTCACCATCTTATGTTATATGCCAGTAACCATTTCATTGGTAATATGCCTAATGGATAACGTAATGGGTAAAGCATCTAAAAAGGTTAGGAATTTGATTTTCACTATGCCTACCCATACTTAAAACGTGTGCATGTCTGTGGAAGATTGGATGAAAGAATCCACAAACATTGGCATTGTTATATAAGGTGATATATCATGATCAATATTACAAGAAGTCCCTTCTGCCCAATGTAGCGTATCACAATGAAATCTCTAACCATAAAGACTAAACAAAATTGATATCTTTTCCCATTTTATTCATTTAATAAGAAAACGGGTGATGCTTGAGTAAACAAACCAGTTAAATTGGTTCCTATGTGCCATCCAAATTGCTTCAGAGATTATGCTAATTTGGCTGTGATTAGGCTGTGTACTTATTTGTGTTTAATGCAGCACAGAAATCAGTGTTATGATTAAAATCAACTATATACATTAATCATCTGCATTTTATGACAACAAAAGCTTGCTGTGAAATGCTTTAGAGGTCAATAGGTCACTATTTATTGATACTGTAAAGGGACAACAGTGAAAGGGGCTGGCTAATTATGGGATTATGAGTCTAGCTGTAAGCACTGAGACTGGGAATGACTCCCCAAGGAATATTTCCTTGCACTGGAACTATATCCCTTAGCTGTTTTTATCATCTGCAATCCTAGTCGTGGTGAACAACTAACTCATGACAAAGAGTGCCAGACAATGAGCAGAGTCACTTTCCAGAGGATTGATGCAGAACCAGTCTGTGTTTTATCAGTTTAAAACATTTTACAAAACTTTTAAACTGTTTTTAAAGAAAGTTCCTCAATTTTTTCTGAGAAAGGGTTCTTCCACCCCTGCACTCCATGATAAAAATGCCGCGCTCTGATGATAAAATGATAAAAGACAGAACTGAGCAATGCGCTGGCCTTTTGGGAAAGGGACTATGCTGTGGCTCAGCTCTCTTTCAGGGTGGTTAGTCATTTGCAGCTCTAGGCCTACCAGCAATGTAGACAGCTATTTTAGTGTAGTTGTTGGTTCCAGTGCAAGGAGAGATTCCCCAAGGAGGCATGCACCGCTACGAGCTGGGAGCCCAGGGAAGGGTCTCAGCAGCTGGCCGAGTTCAGTATTTTTTCATTTAAATTTTTTTTTAGCCCACGTTAACTGTATGTGAATCTTGTCACATTTTTTCTCATACTTTTTGTGTTTAGGATTACAGTTTTTATTTAGAGTGTGGAGTGTAGATTGTGAAGTAATTCATGCTCATAGACTAGGGGAGACCCCCCAGTCTGTATGTATTTTGATGTGATATTGGCAATAACATTTGTAGTGAAACACACCTTGAGAAATTGTGCTCTTACAGCCTAATGTGTGCTGTGGTCAGTGGTCTTCTTATCAAGTCCATAGCATAAGCTAAATGTGGTTCAGCCAAAGCTGAAAGCGATGCTGTGCATCTTCACTGTATGTAGCCAGGTCCACAACAGTGCATGGATGTTCCAGTGGGGGACATCAAAGGCAATGCTCCATAGTCAGTGGCTCTGTGCCACAGTTGTACCCCCACTCGTTAGGAAGAACCTGGCTCTTGTCCGACTCTTGTCCTTAGCTTGTTCAAGCATTTCCATTCTGCCCAGCTTGCATCTGCACCAGCTGATAGTTTCTCCATAGTTGTTGATGGTGGTTTATCACCAAGTCTGAGTTCCTACATGGAAACGTGTGCTTCGCTTGTTGTTAACAACATCTAAGGGAGCCACACATTAAAGCTCTTTCTTGACTGCAGACGTGACGCTGGCACTCCTTCATGCTACCCGATCTTCTTAAGTCTCGTGGGGCTATGTTTGCAAGAATGTAAAGGATAACTGTTGGTTTGAGGCAGCTAATGATCAGCTGCAAGGAGGCATTAAGAGCTGGATCTAACCTCTTTGCATGGGTAGATCTTTCCCATACCAGGCTAGCATACCCAGTGGTGGAATGCTAAATGGACTGCATTTCTGTAGCGCTTCTCTAGTATACCAACCATTCAAAGTGCTTTACAATGTTTGCCTCACATTTACACACAAATGGAGGTTACCATGCAAGGTGCCAACGAGCTCAGAAGGAGCAGTTAGTGGTTCACTGTCTTCCTCAAGGACACTTCGAAACACTCTCTGGAGAAGCTGGGGATTGAACCAGGAGGCTTCTGGTTACTAGACGACTGCTCTTCCTCCTGGGTCATGTTACCTGTAGGAGACACCTAAGACAGTGGTGTAAAGAGTACAAGTAAATGTACAAGTAGAAATACGATATAAGTTATAAAGTTCTATTTAACTATAAGTGAGAAGTAGCTAATTTAAAATGTACTTAGTGTAAAAGTTACTGAGTTACTGACATTCATGTTTGAGAATTTTTTGTTACACACCCTATCAAATATTCTTTCAGAGCACCAATGGACAGAGGCTGACTTTCTTGTATTAATCTGTCCCCAAATGGATTACATATTAGTGAATTATATTGATACTGACAACCTTTGTTAGGATATTACTTTAGTAATATTCTGATCCTTTCTTGTCAATTGGTCCTAGTTATTGTGCAGAAAATTGTTTCTGAATATGTTACCAACCTAACTACCACATTAGATCACATTGATTTGGAAGTGGCACTGTTGATTTTATCATGTTGCCAAGCTGTTTGGGTGTAGGGCTATTACACTCAGGAGTAAGACAGCAGTAGTATGTATGGCACTGTCAGTGGTCTCATCTGCCACACGACTCCCCGCCTGGTCAGACTGAAGCATTGGCATTTTTATGGCCAATTGTTTTGCAAATGTAGAAGTCATTTAACCATTAATCAAGAGCATACTGCTATAGATAATGAACCTGGTTTTACAAACGGAAATCATGAAGAGTCACCAACTGCCTGACCAAAAATGTAATGCTTGGTTATCTAGTTTTCTAGATAGTTTTCTACCATGTGGGATGATAACAGTGGTGAGCCTCTTCCTCCAAACTGCTGAACACTACAAGCCAGCCTCTGCATCAGTAGTTTTATCTCACTATTAAACTGTCAGACAGTGCCTCCACAGGAAAGATCCCACAAGCTGAACTAACAAGCTGAACTCTTAGTCGACAGTCTCAGGTCTCTGGCTTTCATTGCCTTTATGCTGCCATTAGTGTACATGAGGTCTACCAAGTGGGAGCCAGGCAAGCCTAATCAATCCAGTGTTGCAACCTCCTCTTTAAGTAGCCATCGGTTGCCCTACTAGTCATTGTTAGATGAAAGATGATTTTTAAGATACTAATTTGCATACTAACCTGCATTTAAATGACAATATATTTGAGAGCAAAGGCATGGTGGAGAGAGAAAAAAAAAGTGAATGAAAAATAGCCAATATGCTAACATAAGTTAGAGATCATACTGATCATGTAACTATTTACATATTAGCAAAAAACACATTCAATCAGGCATGCATGGGAGGGAGGGACACACACACAAAAAATGAAAACAAAACTATTAACAAAGAAACTAACTTACATATTACAGAAACTTTTGTTGCACATAAATTACACTAAATTACATGTTTTTAACCTACATAACTCCTTTGTTATACTTTTCTTTTTTTGGGAGTACAAAGGGAAAGAAAGAAAGGTGTCAGTAACGGCAGTTATATAAGGTTTTCATAATGAAATATTACAGCTGGCTCACAGAGAGAGTGGATGATTGTCATCTTCCTAAGTCCTGTATAGCAGGTTCAGCCGCTGAAGGCGCTGACTTAAATAAGCAAGCACCTGATGTGCCAAAAAGCTACACTTACACTGACAGGCATTAGAGTACTGCAGTGTTCTCTGGCAGTCTCACCTTCACCTTGTTAGTCAAGAAGATGGTGGAGCTTACACTTTGCCTTTGAGCAGTGGCCTCTTCCTCAGGTGACAGGCAGAGCTCAGCAGCCTTGGTCTCAAAAAGGTAAAAAGGGCATTGGCTCATACCTGGACCTGCAGGCCTCCTTGTGCTTTGGAGACAGAAAACCAGCTATGACTCCCCCTTACTCCCACACTATAAGGAATGATGTCATTTGAAGCAATTTGAAGTAATGGCAAACTGTGGAGAGTGACAAATGCAATAGATAAGGACAAGATCTATGAGGATGCAATACCTACAATAGTAGGCACAGTTTGAACTTGGGGATTCGAGGTTGGGGATTTGCAAAAAATAAAAAACAAAAAAAAAACAAATGTAATGTGCACAACACATTTACAGTTTTCATTTACACAAAAAATAATAATTAGGATACTAGCAGGGTGCATTTTCATATCCTGACTGATATGTCCAATGTGTGATGGAATATTGTGATAGAAACCGAATTCGCACAAACTGTAAAACCCAACAGTACCCCAGATACAGATCTCAGCAATTAGCGTTTCTCCAGAAATGCATGCCAGAGAAGTACATTTTAAATAAACTTATAACACAGAAATTAGATGCAATGACCAATGATAAATCAAATCTAATTCAAAAGTGCAATGTAATTTAATAAACAAGTAATAAATAAACAATTTAATAAACAAGTACAACAGCCTAAATAACATTAGGCCTGTAGCCATCAGCAGAAATCCTACAACTGAAACAGCATATATCCATTATTTGATTATGTCAAAAAGTCTTTCAAGGCAGTGATGGTGAACTGAAGAACCTCTCCTGCCTGTCATGGTTGTGTGTGTGAGACTGTGAAAGTGCCCATGCAGGGTGTTGTATTTTGGAAATTAGACCAAAGACAATGACAGCCACAGTTACATAATTAGTTTACCCTTTGTATTTATTATTACAGAGCAAGGAATTACAATAAATTATTAGTTCTGTGTTATTATAAAAAAAATATCTAGATAAATTCCTACATGCATTTTTTGGACATGGCTATTAGGAGTTCAGTGACCCCCCTGAACCAATGCAAACTGTGCCTGTGCTTACAGTACCCTCCACAGGTGATCCCCATCATAACCAATGCATTGCCAACCCAAGATTTTCTGTTTCTTGAGGCCATATTTTTCCAAGAATGATAAAATAGCATGGGCTTTAGATCTGACATCGCTAGCCTTCAACTCTTTAAGTCCCAGATATGTTGATAGAATTCTTCCCTTGGTCTCATTATAGTACCTAATTGCAACCAGGTTGTAGTGGCTGGATTTCAGGGAGGAAATCTTTAGTAGCAACACAAATATCCCTCCCTTATTGTTTGGCACCGCCTGAATCATAGCTTAGAGTTGGCTGTTAATGATTGAGTAAAAGAGGTCAACAGTATAAACCATTTCACCTCTTTTATCAACAAACTGTTTGCCCTCTACCACAGATCACAAAATAACTGTTGTGTGACAGAACATTAACAAGAACTTGAAGTGGCTCTGCAGAGGATTGGGAGAGTCCTTGATTTTCAGCGGGCTGCAAGCCGCTTTAGTCAAGGCAGTCTGGACGTTTGGCGTATCGCACCACCACTTTAGCGCTGCCTCTAATAACCTCTCAGAGGACAAGACAGAAAACATCATCTGGAAAGTCCTTATGGTCAAAGCGGAGTCAGAGTTTTTTTTATGACTTGGGATCACTGTATGATGCATTATATCATTGCAAGAGAAGGTTGCCACTGGCCATTGCAGTGGATAGCAAGCCTGGCGTTCAAATAGACCACTCTGTTATGTGAATGGATGAGTAACTGATCTGCTAATTTTCCTGAATAGTAGATCATAGCTGAATATAGTAGACTGTAGCTCTTTTTAGCTCACTATTTGCACACATATAGTACACATAAGAAAGTCTTGCATATGCTGCACTCATGCTTAGACATTCTAGAACATGAAAATGCTGTAAACACTGAGTTGAGACTTGTGTATTTTATATATTGTTTGGACACAATTATTTTGTACTGTATTTTAAATTCATTTCTATAATCAGTAAAGTGTAATTGGTGCACAGGCTGGCCAGGTGATGATCAGCTGATACCTGTGGCATGACTTCATGAAGCTACGCTACAAAGTCCATAAGGTAAAGTTAGATACAATAAAATATCAGTTATTAGTGTGTACAGTGTCTAGGAAAAAGTAGAGCTTTTAATTGCAGGGTCAGTTGAAGAGCGCATTCATTATTTTACATTTCCTCTGAGCCTTCCAATGGAGGTACCTTAAGGGCGTAGTTGAACTCTGAGAAAACAGACATATTTGATTATGTCATCATTTGCATTGCGCCCCCCCACCCCCCAAGTTTCGTGCACCAGGCTCTTATTAAGTTTCATGAAGAAATCTAGTAACCGAGCGCTGGGCTAGGCCAACATTTCAGCATAGCAGTGGAGTATGAAAACCACACAGCTACTTATTACATGGGGGAGATCCCATCTGATGCTTGGTTATGATAAAACATTAGGTTCTGCAGTGCTTCATGGCAAGAGGCCAGAGGCAAAACACAGTAGGGCTTTTCATTTGGCAGATATTTTAATGATACAGTAAACCAACTGCGTACAGAGATGCCTGTCAGTCATTTTCTACATCACTCATGAAGCCCTCCAACCAAAACAAAGCCTTGGTGGAAGCAGATATCTATTTATTAAGTATCTAAACAGCAAGTTCATTATTTAACCAAACATAGTTAATCAGTGTCAAGAGGGGTAACTTTTGCTATACTTTGCCATTCCCCTGTATCTGTCATGCCTTATGGAGCACAGAGCATGTGTTAACGTAAATCACAGTTAATACACAGCCCTCCTTTTGGTCTTAAATTATTGTAAACTGTGAGGGTTATAATGATATATAATCCTATACTGACATGCTCTCTTTTTCTTTTTTGTCACTCGTTCTCCCTCGTGCGTATACACACACACATATACTGTATGCACATATACATGCTTAAGAAAAAAACTGACCCTTTGGACCTGCATCTGTAAATCTCCATGCCATAATTCATATTGTGCTTGTTAATGTCATAGAGGTGAGGTGTGTGTGGGTGGGTGGGTGTGTGGGTGTTGGAGG
>OMLF01016380.1:0-43390 GCA_900302615.1 Holocentrus rufus | reverse complement strand
ACGAAGAATTCAGCTCACTCAGCCAGCAGGATGTATACACACTACAAAGTCACTACAGTGCTTTGTGTTTTACACAAGCGTGTCCTTTTATTTGTACAAACCTGTGAACATTCATGTCTGGAGTAAATACACTGTGGCCCTCGGGCTGTTTCCTTCAGCAGGGCTGCTAATAGCAACTACTTAGGCTTTCTGTGCTATAGCATGAAGACACAGAACACATTTAAAGTATTTATGCATGCTTCCTGGTGGCAAACTAGTTTACAGTTCTCTTTGGGTGCATATCCAAGTGCATTTAAGTAGTTACCACATAACTTGCCAGGTGTTCATACCCACACTGCCAGGCCAACTTCAGATTGAAACCTGACGTGTTTGGGGAAATGGTACCTTTGTGCTCAGTCTTGTTTATAATGTGTAACTGTCTGGTTTTCTTTCACAATTCAGTGTAACCATCAGTGAGCCAGGATGATGTGCTCGGGTGTGAGGTCTGTGGGAGCTCAACTCCTTACCCTGGCTTTGTGCTGCGCACTAGCACCCTCACCCACACACGCCTACATCTATGCTGTGAGTAATCTTAGGGTTTCAGTTTATAAATTTTGACAAGTTTTAGTGTTGATGTGATACTTTAAAATCCACAGGCAATTAAGTGAAATTAGATGCTCATTTGATCTGTCATGGTGTCTTATTTATTTTTTTGTTTGTTCATATTCTTCTTCTTGGCAGTATTATAACAATATGACCTCCATGTTGTTCGAGGATCTGCCTGCCTTGTTTGGATCCCCACTCCCCAAGGATGGACTGATGGTGAGAACAGAGACGTGGACAAGGAAAGCAAATAGAAAAAAACGGTCGTGATGCTCCATTATAGTAACATGTTTGCTTTTGTGTCACTAGGGAATATTGGTGGAGGCTCGTCCACTTAATGGCTGCACAGCAATAGAACCCCCCCCTCCATTGCCACCATCTTATGATGCCAACATCACCAAATTCATAGCTCTCATCAGACGCTATGATTGTAATTTTGATATAAAGGTGAGTGATAAATGTTGTGTATCTGAAGGACATTTAATGTTATGTATTGCATGTGAAACAAACTGGGCTAACATGAGGGATTGGTTTTCAGGTGCTGCACGCACAGCAGGCTGGATTCAGTGCCGCCATCGTTCACAACATGTATTCTGAAACACTGCTCAACATGAACTACAGCAATGGTAAAGCTTCTTTCTAAATGCCTTTACCCATGCACAACATTTCACTGAAAAAATCCTAAATATGATGGCCACTGCCACCCATTTTTTTCTAAAGATTTCCTCATCAGTGTTCTTCTGTTTTGATCTTTGAACAGGCACTATTGCAGAGGAGATTCAAATTCCCTCAGTGTTCACCAGCTACTACGCCTCCCAAATTCTCAGGAAATTCATCATTCCAGAACAAGGGTGATTAAAGCCATTTACATGTTGATGTTTTTGTTTTAAATAGAATGACCTTTTGGCAATTTTGGTGGTGTGATTGGCAAAGTGACACAACTGATGAAACACAAACCAAAAATAGCAACTCATTGATGGCAACTATTGGCGGGCACAAGGGATTAATAGTTCAACTAAAACAGATGTGCAACAGCAGCATGACTTGAAAGTTTGTCATTTGCAAAGGAGTGACAATATAGTGACATCTGATTATAAGCGACACGCCCTATTCTATTTTAGCCAAAACCAGGAAGTAAAACTAACCGTAGGGGAACTCTGAAAGTTTTGCCTCAACCAGCAGTTATTTCTAAGCGGCACATCATTATGGCCCCACTGGGCTCTCCAATAAATCAATAAATAAACAAAGTCAGTACTGACACAACGGGGACTAAACAAGTGATGCTATATTATAACTCCAGTTTGAACCGTGAAGAACTAAAGACGTTGAGGAAACAGTTTAAAAACAGCTTAAATGTATCTGTATCAGAGACGTAAGAGATACATTTTTGTGACTGTGTGCTTGTTTTTGATGTGCAGGGCCTATGTGATTCTGAAGCCAGAGTTTGCTTTTCCACTCTCATACTATCTCATCCCCTTCACTGGGGTGGTGGGCATGATCATTCTTGTGATGGTTGTCATCTTGGTAAGTTAAAGTCATGTGCCAGCTCCCTGGGCATTTATTCAGTATGTATGACTATTTCAGTAAGTTTTTTCTTCTTTGTACTTTTTTGGTCTTTTGAATTTGCAGTATACAAATTTAAGCATAAACATCAACTTGTACAAACACAATTAAATGTTTTATCTCATCAAGAATCTGAAAATAGGAGCTGCATTTGTGCACCAAACGTAAGACATAAATATGTGTTTTTGCATTGTACAATAGTTGAAAGGTAGGACAAAGAAAGGGACGCGTTCTAGGACACTTCATTTGTTCAGTATTTAAGACATATCTTTCTATTTTAATACCTTAAAATTTGGTTCCTAAAGCTACACTGAACTCATACTTAAACCCAAATTTAATATTTATTTCTTGCTGGAAGTATCATACTCAGAGGGAAGAAATCCTCTCTTGCATGTTAAGTGTTAAAGTCATAACATTTTCTGTTAATATCTGATTTTATCTCGGTTCAGGTTGTACGTTGTGTACAGTACAGAAAAAGACTGAGGAAAAATCGATTATCCAAAGAACAACTGAAGCGGATTCCAATCCACAGGTTTAGTAAAGGTAACAAGAATGTATTATTTTCTCTATTTTAATGTGAGAAATGTTTCATCAAAACAGTCTGATGTAATTCCCAGCTTCAGCACAGAACTCTTTTCAGTTGTGAAACATTAACACAGGGGAACAAACTATGGAAATACAATGCTTGGCAGCTATAAAACACAGGAGTAACCAATTGATCTTCCATTCATCCTCCTGTGTTGATGGTTCAAATCTCCTGCTTATGCATTATGCACTAACAGGCGTCATATACCAGTCATCAAAAGGCTCACGTTCACTACGCCCTGTGTCTGTCCAGGGCTTTAGAACTACTATGAAATACAGCCCAGAACATCATCTAAGTCCATAAAATCTGGCTTTCACTGTCAGTGAAACTTTTGGCTTTGAGAAAGAGAAGAGTTGTTTGATTCAAAATTTAGACCAGAGGATTGACATGGGATTTGCTCAACAGAGTGATATCTCCCTTTGAGCTTGACTGATTTATGTTGGCGACTTTCTCTTTCAGGTGACGACTATGATGTGTGTGCAATATGTTTGGATGAGTATGAAGAAGGAGACAAGCTGCGAGTTTTACCTTGTTCACACGGTAATTGTTTAATTTTATATGTTGGAATGCATATGCTATGGTAAATGGGGAAATAATAACGATAGCTTTATTTGTACAGCACTTTTCAAATCTAGGTTAAAAGTGCTTTACATAAAAAAGCTAATAACAATAAAATAATACGTTACCAAAAAAACACATAAAACAAAGTAAAAACAAGACATCAACCAACAGTAAAATAAAGTTATAGATAGAAGATATAAAATAAATTAAAAAACAAAACAGTGAAACAAAGTTAAAACATGAAAAACACCTAAAACATATAGCAGGCAGTAGACAAAGAACAACAGCAAAAAAAGATGAATATGTGCTGCTTTGTGGTCAATGTGATCAGTTCCTAGTTAATGTGAAAGGAAAACACCAGTCACAGCAGCGTGAGGCTGCTGTGAGCGAGGATGTCAGGTCACATCTGTATTTCCCTGCAGATGCTGAGGAGTTTTGCTACCTGAAACATCAGTGGTACACGTCTGGTTTTGGTGTCAGTTCCTCAGAAAGACCAAGAGACTTTTTTCTCCAGCCACCATTTGGTGCTGACTTTGAGCAACCACACAGAGAGAAATCCATCAGTGAAGGGGAAGAAAAACCAATATCTTGGCGCACAGTAGTCTCAGTAGATCAAGAGTGGAGCAGCAGGACATGATGTGCTCAGAGTGAGGAGCGAGACTCATTTTTATTTACAGAAAAACTCACTCTCTTGCTCTAACTATTGCTAATTCTGTTGCTCTCTTCACCCACCCAAGTAACCCAGAACTGAATGCAACAAGGTCACGCACACTCTCTGGTTGTTGTTGAAAGGAATTCTGGGAAATGTAGGAAATAATTGACTTAAGTAGAAGTAATAGAAGTAATATAAATATGAGTTTTCTGGGCAACGTCCTCACTGGTTTCGGCTGTAGGAGCTTCTGCTGTACCAGCTGTTGTGTGTTGACGGGTCTCTCCTAAATTTCCTCTTCCTCTTCAGCCTACCACTGCAAGTGTGTAGACCCCTGGCTCACACAGACCAAGAAAACGTGCCCTGTGTGCAAACAGCGCGTCACCCGCCACAACCCGGAGCACTCCGAGTCCGAGTCCGAGGAGGAAGTGGAAAGACGTGGAGAAGAAGAGAGGGCAGAGGGTGAACCTGACTCCGAGCGCACCCCTCTGCTCCGCCCCTCCAACCCCGGCTCCCCCTCCGGTAGCCCGGCGGTGTATTCGGCTACCACCACTGTAACCACTGCCCAGTGCCTAGCCTCCCCCGCCCACTGCGACTCGCCCATCCTGGGCTACGAAGGCTACTACTCCCCCCAGGAGGACACGGACTCTGACAGCGACGACACAGGGGAGGATGCGCACCACACCGACGACGACACTGCTCAGCTCATTGGTAGGGGAGGAGTTGGGGTTTGAGGGCCTGAAGTGAGCTGCAATGAGATTACTTAGTCTTATCTGATGAAGGGTTTTCTGGCGCCAGGTGTGCTATTATCACACTACAATTTAAAGTAGTGTGTGGGTTTTTGGTTATGAAACTTAAACAGCTAGACATTTTAGAATACATGCCACTTTGGTTCGTTGTAACTGAATCTTTTTCCTGGTAACAGCAGGATGCCTGCTTGTTTGTGTCAAAGCACATATATGGATCAGTGAATTTCTCAAAATGAAACATTTTAATGAAGCCTGTCACTCCACACTTTTCACACACACAGGCCTGCGGACGGTCTTTTAGCAGCAGACCTCATTGGTTTAATACTGTTGTAACACACAACCACACATGACCTAACCACTAGTGTTGCACAGAGTGAATGGGCCACTAAATTGTTACAGTAATAGTGCTCTAAATGTGTTGTTGAGTTGTGATAGGAGTAGATTAAGCCTGAGGTCAGAGGTCAGATCATTCAGCTTTGTAGTGGAAACGTAAACTGTCACACTTCTGTCTTCTTGGTTCTGTGTATGGCTTAGTGGAGTTTGAGGACTGTCTGTCTTAATCAACAATTGTGTAATATTGGCAGTTGTTTTTATTTTCTGTTATGAATCAGTAGCTAATGAGGAGTATGCCAATGGAGGGGAAACGTTTGTTTGTCTTTATCTTATTTTTTTAATCCCTTCAACTTTCTATGGATGTGTTTTTAAAGCTGCATTTCAGTTTTTTGAAATGTCAGATTTCTTTATGTAATTCCGCAGTAAATGACACTACGATAGAATACAAAGATATTATACATTTCTGCTGCTTTTACTTTGTTATTGATTGTGCTATATGGTCAGTCTAAAAATTATTTTAGCTTTATCCAGTTTGTCAAGTTGAACAAACTCAGGTATAATAGCAACATATTATGGTCAGTTGGTATATAAAGGAATTGGATTGTGGATCATGGGTCTGGTCTTAGAATTTTCCTCCTTGAATCAGTATGATGTAGATACAAATACTTCATAGATATTTTTTCCATTTTTATACAGAATGACATGTTAAGTCTTTAAACTTTGGAGGTGTTTTTAAAAGACACAGCATTTGCCTTACATTGGCCTTTATGTACATGTATATTTGAAAATAATTGTTTGGAAATTAAGGGACAGAATTTACCCTCCTGTTTTTTTTCCTTGTATAGCTTTTGTTATATAGGTTTGGAAACTTTTCTCCTGTGTCTCCACATTTGTTTTTATGGTAAAGAACAAGAAAGGGGAAGCCTATCAGCTTAGTCCAAATGCTATGTTGTACTGGTGTTGGCTGCAAATAACGAGCATCAGTTCAGTCAAAATGCTTGGTTGGTACCTGGAAAGTGGGACAAGCTAACCGGCTGTTTGTTTCTCTAATTACTTGGACCACAGCTTGAGTAAGGACATTCTTGGGTGGGGTCCATGCTATTCATTTATTTGGCAGTTCAACTGGAAACCTTAGGCAGGCAGTTTCAGCCAAACTGTGTCACAATTCCAAATGATACACTGGCTTTGTATGTAGCTTACCGTGACTGACGATAAACATTTTGAGTACCCTTACGTGTTGTGGAGCATTCCCAAGAACAGATAAGTACTGTATAAAATTCTCCCATACTTACTTACCTACACGTGACTATATATTTACATGTGATCCAGATAAATGCTAATCACTAGCTTTGTTTTTAATAAGTTGCATTTTGACCTGTGAGCTTTGAACAGGGGATTTAGTAGGCCCATATGACTATGATAATAACAACATTCCAGCCTTATCGTTAACTGATTATTGATTGAAAGATTTTGATTGACACCTTGGTCATATTCTGCAAAGCAGGATTAGAAAGCCAGATAACTGTGGAAAATGTTAGACTGCATCCTGGTGATACTGATTGGAATCTGTAAAACAAAATTTGAATGTTAGGAATATGATTCTGTCATTCAAGTTGCTAATAATAAACAAAGATATTTTCTAATGCTTCAAGTTATCTGATTTATTTTCTAATCCTGCTTTGTGCTGTACCCCCCTGTTTGGCTTCAGTCTGTAGTATAGAGTGGAGTGCAGCACATATAAGCAGGGACGCTGGCTGGATGCCTGTTTGCAATATGCTTCAATGTCTTTTGTACTGTACACTTTCACTAAACGTCTCCATACCAGAGACTCAACTGTTAATTGAAACATGAATGAAAAACTGACGTCCAAATTACAAAATGTTTCACTTTTTCAATAATTAGAATGTGCCTAGTTAATCACACCTACATAACAAATTTAGAGTATTACTAAATATGTTGATATATCCTTAACTATCAGATCTATAAAGCAGTTTTCAGGAACCATAGGAAATCTAATCTCGTAATCTGTGACAAGATGCAATTAAATGTGTAATTTCTTAAAGATTAAATCATCCTGAAATGATGCTATGGTGATGTTTTTTGTCTAGATTAGAAAAGCAAGTAAACCTTTCAGCGGCTTTATTGTAATGTATCGACCTAGAGTATTAACATACACAATGAAACTGCATATTAAATGAAAATCTCCACAATACACAGCGTACATTGTTGAGTGCACCACAGTTTAAATACAAGCAATTATGTTTGTTCACTTTGTGCTTAGAATATTTGTATGAAAGGGTTTTGCACTTCCTGTGCTCTGAGCCTTTTAGTTTGATAGTGAACATACAACATGTTTCAGACACGAATAACCAAACTATAAAGAAGTCATTAGCCTGGTTTGATTTGCTCTTCACGCTACCGGATTAATTTCACATATGTAATCACACCTGAGGTCAACTTCGAAGAGTAACATAAATAGAGAGGGAATATGAAAGAAAACTGAATCTGGACATTTTTTCTTGCTTTGTTTTCACATTGATTTTAAATATGGGGATAAAAGACCCATGTTTGTTAATGTAGATTATTAGTTAACACAAACTGTAAGTGATAGCACAAGAGATCTCAGCCTAATGCTTTTATACTGTGTGCATCTGATATGTCAGTCAAAACCACCATACAGGTGCCCACAGATAGCTGAGTTTAGTCCCCCCCCCCTCTGGTGCTACACAGCAGCCTAGGAGTGAATCCCACTGTCTGCCTCACTGCTTAAGTAAATAATAAAAATGCTTAAAAGGGCAGGCTTTCTATTCCATTCATCAAAAAATAAACTGTTCATTTTCTGTGTTCCTTGAAGGGTATTTAGAAAAATAATTTCAGATAAGGGCATTTCTGACTAACTTATCTGAAGCTTCTGATTTCAATGACCAAACAACTTCCTTTTCTAAAGGAAAGTGGGCAACCTGCATTCCTCAAGAATGCCATTCTCTACATTATTTTTCCAGTTGCACCATAAAGCAATACAAAGGCTAGAGAAAGAGAGAAGTGGTCCAATAAGTTAACCTTTGACTGTTGGCCAGTGAGCAAGACAAAGTTGACTTGAATTACAACCAAATTACCTCAAATGACTTTACAACTGAATTGAACTGACAGTGCACGTCAGAGCAGAAACTACTGTGAAGAATTCAGGAACAGACTTGTGAGGGTCTAAATTTCTGAAGTGTTGGGACTTAACAAGAACACAAAAGGAAATGGAGAAAATACATGTAGCAAACCAGAGTCCTGGATTTGATCATCTGACCAAAATGAGCAACTGCACAGGAATGACTTTGGTCAGGGAGGAGATCTGACAAACTGGGAAATTCTCCCATCTGTGATTGCACCAGGAATTTTTCAGTCAGTGCTGCATTTGGTTGTTTGGCAGAACAGTCAGAAGGAAGCCACTTCTAAAAACTCACATGGCAGCAAACTCAAGTTTGCCATATAAAAAACAAAAAGAGAACAAAATAAAAGACTTTGAAAACATGAGGCAAAAAATTCTGTCGAAGAAATGAAAAAGGAACTTGTGGATCCCAGGCACAGCTTATCATCCACCTTACACCAAACTGGACTTGGACAGTGACCTTCAGCATACAGCCAAACCAACACTGGAAAGCCTTCAGAACAAGGACATGAAAGTCCAGACAAACCTCAGGCTTGAATCCCATTGAAAACCTGTGGAATCACTAGAAATAAACACTTCCTAGACACTTCCCATCCAACTTGACCAAACCTTTTTGGGCTGAATTGTCTCTGAAGGCAATGAACCCAGGGGAGCGCTGGAAAATCGTCAGCAATTAAGAAATGGAAGACAATAAATTAAGAATAGAAGAGACTAGACAGAGTCTGCTGTTGTTCATAAGAAATAGTTGAAATATCATCCTCGTCTCTACCCGCCACTGTTGAGCCCACATGTTGCCTAACAGGGTAGACGTGGTCTCTTGCATAATACTGAGAGACTTAAAAGAACCTCAAAAGAACTCATCACCCAAGAAATAGCCTTCTGGTGATTAATTAATGGTCTTTAATTCTTTTGCCTCAAACTGTTCAGAGCACCTAATTAGAGCAAGCAGACGCTGCTGAACTCCTCCTCCTCCAGGTTCCCTCACTCTCATGAATGAATGCGTCAATGGAAAACCTCTAAGCTCACTAAGAGTCAATGACGGGTGTTAAATCACATCAAATACCACAGTAACTAATTAGGGAGCCGGATATTATAGCCGCTGGACCTTTTGAGTCTTTGTGCATATTTCTCATTAGTATAACAAAAACCACCTGCATATGAAGAAAAAGCAATGATACTTGGCAGGCATGTCTAGTTCTGTGCAGGCTATAATAAAAAGTCAAACCAGTTTTCACCATGCATGATACAAACAAAGGTCAAAACATGCTGTACAGATTTGCATAAATAGTTTACAAGGATATATTTTTGTTGTAATTTTATCTTTTCAAAAACAACATATCTTATGGAATTTCTCAATTCACCAAGTCAAGTGCACAAAACACTGAATATGTCATCTTCAGTCAGTCATATGTCATATGTCCACACCACCTAACAGCCATGTTGAAGAATACTCTTCAGAGGGTTATGTGGTTATGTACTTTTTAAATTGATCACTAAGGTGTGGGGTCGGTAGGGGGTTATTTACACAAAATATTTGTATCTCTTCATTGGGTCAATCAAATATTAAATTTGGTACAGTTAGCCTTGCTCTCTCAGGAATGCACATACAAAATTACATGCTACTGACTAAAAATAACCAAACGGGGGACTGAGTGTAATCCCAGATGTCACTGAGTAATCGACTAAGTGATCCCTGGTGCACACACTCCAATGAACAGCGCTCCACTTATTGCTAAACTTCTGAACACTGAACATCATGTTGAATTTGAACCCTATAATCTCCAGTAGCCCACAGGACTGGTTGTCAGCCTCCACTATGTCAACAGTAGCATAATAATTTGCTTTTTCAACATGAAAATCATCATGTTCTGCAACCAAGTCATCCTCTGTAAACCCTTCACCCTCTGAAATCAATCAGTCACCCTCCTGGAAGCTCTTCCTTTTTTTGCCGCCTCTTCACCATGTGAAAGTTTTCATCCTCTTCTCTTGAAACCTCTTCAGCCTTTCTTATCTATCCCCCAAACCCCCACAGAATCTCATAGCAAACTCCTGGCCCTTATTAACTGATGCTTGTGTCTATAATTTGCAACTGGTATAGCTGATACTCATTCATCAAGACTTCCTGCAGTTTATGAATTGATCCTCTTAATCCCCTCTAACAAGCACCATTTCCTTATGAATACAAGGATTTTTTTTGCCCTTAATGAAGCCTCACCTACATTTTTATTATTTAAGAAAAGAAAAACACTGACTATTTGAGCACAATAAACCTTTTATAAAGTAACTCAATGGATGGCTGTCCGTAGTTTACCCATTAGCAGGATTATGCCATGTGTGGGACTAAGCCAGTGTGTTTCTTTAAGTTTTTTTCAGTGAAAGCTTATGAATGATCTATTGGCAGCTAGATATTACATGAATTCAAGTCATATAATCCCCCAAAACAAAAGAGAACCTGTAAAGGTTTTTGTCATAGGAAACCTCCAGTTAGCTAAGGCTAACTGGAGGTTGACATTTATCTGGATACTGGATACTTGCCAGTCAGAAGCAAAGATGCCTTGGTCACTGCCATCCTACTCCTCTGTGCCGGGATTGTCTCTCCTGCTCGTCCTGATTGTCTCTGTATTTGTGCTGCTGGATTCCAGAGAGTTTGCTCAGGACCGTCATGAGGTGAGGTACAAAACTACAGGTCTTAGAGCTCTTCTTTTGAACTATATTGATTCATTTTGAACTTGTTACATGACTTTTATAAGTGAAATGTTATGATAAAATAATGATTTAACTCTCAACATTATATGAAGTATATGTCAACATATTTCAAAATGTGGTTATCTAATTTTGCAGCAAACGCTTAAACAGATTTATTTTTTATATTTAAAAAGGTTAACGAAATATAATTAAAACTGTGAATTATTTAAATGGGAGATGACAGATGGTTTACCTCTGTATGGAAATACAGCTACAGCTTGGCTTTTGGACCCAGTATGAAATTAAATGAAGTATTTTACTCAGAGTGATGCTAATGATCTGATAAAGGAGGATATTTTTCATCATTCTCATACCTGTTATACCTGTTCAGAGGGCAGTTTATTCTGTCTCCTATTTCCAAAAACAAGACTACTATTGTTTAGCACTGTAAATTTTGACAAAAGTAACTTTCATTCTAATGTAATTTTTTGTGGGATGACAGCACCATGGTAAATGGAGGCTCAATATGTGGCTGAAATATAGAATCTGCAAAACCAAACTCATTTTCAATTCATTTAAGCAATTCATCTTGAAGCGTCATCTTCATGAATGTAAAATTGTTCAAGACTAAACACAATATACTGTGAGATGGTAAATTTATTGGCTTTGCCTCTCAATATTCCTAAACTATATAGATATTTAATAATAATCACAGTTTGCTAATTACCATTTATTAATAAAGTAGACAGAGAGGGAATAACATTGTATATGATGTCAATGATTCATTCCCTGTTTTCATGTCTATCATAGGTCTTTTTGGATGAACCTACTGATTTACACATGATCTCCACCCCTTTGGACCGGTCAGGAGCCAAAGATGGGCCAGGGTCAGACTTTGCTTTTGGATCCAGAGATGACAGTGCCTTTCCGAATCAGGAGGGCCCCACATTCACCATGGAGGATGAAGTACAGGCCACTCACGTCTGGCCGCGCCTTCTACTGGATTACATGAAGCACCAGTTAAGGTTCAGGGGAAGGACAAAGAAAAGCACTAAAAAAGGATGTGTTAGATAATCCATCACGATGAAAATAAAATGAAAGAGTCTGAGAACTGTGATATAGGAATATCAGATTAATTCTATTGTATTAAAAATTCTTCATATCTCAACAGTTTTTACTGCCACTCTTTTTCCACCCCTTTCACTTTTTTCACTGCTTGTCTCCTGATAGGAAGTTTTTTGAGGAACATAAAGGCTGAGTAGGACACAATTCAAACTCAGCTGTTTACATGCATGTACAGTATATGAGATACTCGTACATACACATGTGAAGTGCACATACATGCAAACTACTGAATACTCTCACATGACACACTTGAACACTGAGCATTTATTAGATTCAAACATTACATGCAAATTTTAGTTCCTATCAACTTTGAAGTGTTCAAAGCTTATTCCCTTATTAAAATAAACAGATAAACTGCTGCAGCTCTCCATGCTGCTGGTGGAAGGTATAACTCAAGGGTCTGACAAAGAAACACAAAACTGCTGCTCAAGGCAAAATCTGCCTGCATGAAATACACTGGAGTGTGTGCATAGTGACAAAAAGTATGAGCCTTGGGCTATTGTGGAGGAGCCTGACTGAGTACCTGGGTCCATGAAATGTAAACTCCTAGTAGCCTATAATTTTACACACCAACATGTTGTATCTTTTTGTTTGACAAGTAGACAATAGGATGAATCAGTCGACCTGTAGGCTCTAAAGGTAAATTTACTGCATACAGAATCATAATTAATACCACAATTATGTGTTTAAAAGAAAAGGCTGTATTAAGGCTACAATGTGCAGCTTTTGTCTTGAGGCAGCAATGTGTATTGCTAGTCCTGCCTCTCTCCCTCTCAGATGAAGTACGGTCCACTCCAACACTCATCTTAATGAGCTGTTTATTATGAAACATCATGTATTCCATTACTGAGGTAATTCGCATCCGTAAGGCCACCACATTGAAGTGAAGAGGCACACAGTGTCACTGTGACTTGTGATTTAAATAATATTTGTTATATACTACTGGAAGTGTTTGTAAAGCATACCATGCAGAGCTTGCAGACACACAAGCAACTGTTACAGAGACTGCAACAAGTGAGGCATTAAGTCAGCACTTACAGATCTATTTGGATGTCCATATTTATTGATTGCACATCAAAGGAAAGAGTTTACTACTAAAAATAAAGTCCTGAAAGCAGCAGCAGCTTGGTGTACTTGTTAGTAGGTAATTACGTTATTTACAAGTTGTTAGTTTAGTTACAAGGTAATTGCGGAAGAGGGCAGTAATGAGGGATGCATACGCCACAGAAGAAGAAGAAAGAAAACAAGCGTATCATCTGCCGGAAATACACGAGACGAAGAACAAACTGAGGACAACGACAGGAAGCACAAAAGTAGTCAAGCAAATAGCTGAAAGGTATTTACATGTTTGATGGTAACTTAGATAAAACAGTTAAATGGCATCACACAGATTACCAACTGCATTGTACTTGTGAACACGCCTCAGTAGGTCATTCTGGTAACATTAATTCTCTTATTTATAGCAGGTTTTAGCTAACGTTAGCATAGCCGCAGCTAGCATTAACACAATACGGCCAAAGAGAAGTAGCTGTTAGCTATAGCTATATGGTTTGCTACACTGCAAGAAATAGAAAACATTAACGCTAATATCTGAAAGGAAGGGAGTTTGTTGGTACATATCATTATGGGTGACCCCAAAGAATAGTTTTCAGTTCAAAGGCAAAGTGCTAGCTTGAGGAAATGTTGTATTTATCGTTACTGAAGGCTTCAATGCTAAGTCGTTCGCTTGACGTTAGCTAACATTACATCAGAGCAATAACCTATAACATACGCTTTGTCTGCAGTAGTCAGACCTTTATCTTCTTTATGTCACATTTTCCCACTTAGTTTTAATGTTATGATAACTCTCCACATCCGTTTGATTAAGTAGATCTAGGAACGGCAGTCAGGGGATGACAGTTTTTATGTATACAAAAGACTGTACCAGGAGGTTGTTCACCAAATAATGTTACTTGTTTAGCGAGGTAACTTTGGGTTGAACCCCGGGTTTTCTTTCTCACAAATCGATGTTTGTGTCTACACACCTTACCTGCTTCGGACCAGGTTATATTCAGGTTGATCCAAACGGAACGAACTCTCTGGAAAAAAATATATCGTCGTTCTTAGAGGCCCCTTTGGACTTTTTACATAACTTGTTAAAAAAAACTTTTCATGCATTCCTTTGTTGCCATAGAGTAAACCTTAGTACTAAAACTAAAATTATTTTTGCATCACAAATTAAGTGACTTCATTCTTCCTTGTCTAGCATGCTGTCCTGTCTACTAAGTGTCTAGCTTTCTTTGACAGACGCCTAACTCACAGTCAGGTTACTTATAGGTTTACCATACCCCATTGTAACCTAACTATTCTGTCTCTTTATGGAGATGGCAGACAGCGATGATGAATATGATCGCAGGAGAAGAGACAAATTCAGACGGGAGAGAAGTGACTATGATCGTTCAAGAGAGAGAGAAGACAGACGCAGAGATGACTGGAATGACAGGTGAGAAAGAGATGTGGGGTCCTAATTCGACAACGGTAGACACTGACTGAGTATAATTGACTACAGAAGGTAATTTTTGTTTGGTTTAACTGTTTCCTGGAACTGATATGCCAGGGAGTGGGACAGGGGCAGGGAACGGCGTAGCCGTGGAGAGTACCGTGATTATGAGAGAGGTCGTCGGGAGAGATTCTCCCCACCCAGACACGACATGAGCCCCCAGCAGAAACGGATGAGGCGAGATTGGTGAGATCAGCTCCAACCATATTCTACAGTCCTTAAAGTTTGTATCTGCTGCTCTTTAAGCTCTTCTGTTTGTCCTTGGGCAGGGATGACCATGGCGGAGACCCTTACCACGGGGGATATGACTTAGGTTATGGAGGTGGTGGAGGCCCCAGCTACGCCCCACCGCAACACTGGGGCCACCCTGACCTGCACCTCATGCAGCCTCATCATGGCATCCCTATCCAGGCCAGGTGAGACTTCAACAAGGTTGATTAAGCTCTTGTATCAAAGTTGGACAGGACTTGCTTTATACCTATCTAGAAATATAAAGGATGTTAATAGGATATTGCAAAAAGTAAGGAAGTAAGGATTTGCACTTTGTGGAAAGGTTGAAGCTCTGAGGTTTTAGGCTTTCACAATCTCAGAATGATTGATATTTAAAAGTTAAAGCCATGATTGTAAGCTGCAGAGCAAGCTTCAGTATCTCCCTTTGTACCAAACAGGCACTTCATGGTGTGTGACATTGGAACATGAATGGAAGGCAGGGTAAAATTGTGTCATATGCATTAAGGACAGTTCTGAATTGACATAAAGTAATACTCATTTATGATTAACCAGTAGCTTTAATTAATTTGTTTAGAATAACTTGTTTTATCTCATTTTTTTGGGTATTGTAGAACTGTAGAGTCAAAACTAAAGCACAGAATACAAAAAAAGGCTATTAGCCTGGTTGACACCTGCCCGTAATCCTTAATTTCCACCTTTAAACTAATTCCATCTAACTTGGTATTCTGTTCATTAGGCTTGGTAACATCCATGACATGGATCTGGGTCCTCCCCCTCCAATAATGAAGAGCTTTAAGGAGTTCTTGCTGTCCCTGGATGATTCTGTGGACGAGACCGAAGCCGTCAAACGTTACAATGAATACAAGATTGACTTCCGCCGACAGCAGATGCAGGACTTCTTTTTGGCTCACAAAGATGAAGAGTGGTACGATCTTGATTGCCTTTACTACATTAACTCTAATACTAAATATTAGTTGTAGAATTTAGGTGTACAATCTGATTTTTATTTCAATCTCTACTTATTTTAGATATCAGGGCACTTTTTCTGAAATGACAGTCGTATGGGGCCTGGTTCTGTGATGTGTGTGTCATGGGACTTGCACTAATTGATTAATGTATTTGCAATACAGATTTGATGACTGTGATAAGTTTGATGGTGGCATTAGCGAACCTTGAACTTAATATTTGCCCATAAAACCTTAATCTTTTTACATTGATTAAATGTGAGAGTGGCTCAACAAAATTGCAGCAGAAATGAGAGTAAAAAGTGATTGATGGTCGTTCAGATTGTTTTGCTTAAGATGCAAAGTTCAAAGCAGGGGAAACCAAATAGTCCAAGGAGGGCAGTCTCACCCACACCCACATACTGGAACCAGGTCCAGTAAGATAAGTGCAGAGTTACTAAACACCTGTGTTACACTACATAGTGTTTTTAAAGAAAATAATCAACCCAAATTCAACTTAAAAAGTCACTGTGTACATTTCAATTCATAATCAGATGTGACTAATATGAGAAATATGGGCAAATAGAAAGATGGACCGCCAGTCAAGTGTCAAGTAAAGCAGGAGGAAACATCCTGACCTTTACCTCCATTGAAATTTACTTGGTAACTTGATTCCGATTTACATTTTATCTTCAAAACCAAACTAAAATCCATTCGGAATCATGTAATTTGCTAGATAAACAAATGTATGTGTGTATCAGAAGTTTCAAATTGATCTCTGTTTATACATACGTATATACACAGTAGTAGAAAGACTGTAGAACCTTACTAAATATTTAAGGTTTGGTCGCAATAAATATTAGTAAAGTTCCACAGTGTACGGGCATCTACTACTCTTTATATCATGGTCCTGCAGCCCACCAGCACCTGTTGGTATCGGCTGTGCATGGGAAATCTCATCTTACGTATATATACTTGTACATATGATCTTCTGAACGAGATTGGATAAGGTCTGTTAATGTTTTTTTAAAGCTCTCATACTAACAATAATGATATAATTGGACACCTTTTGCCCAACCTTGACAGCCTGTTAATTATAAATTGCAATATTTGTTTGCAAATTATGATTAACATGTAGAATAACATGCACCTTGTTTGTCAGTTACAGGATTTCAAATAAATTTCAGATAAATTTGAAAGTACTGAAGCATTCTTTGATGTGGCTCCAAAATACATTTGTTGAATTATGGGTTGGTTTACTTATTTATTTGTATATTTATATGTTGTTTGTCCTTGCAAAGATTCACAGTTGTATAATGCTTATCGCACTTATTTCACAGGGTTGTCTAGGGATCATGCTAAAATGTCACTATTGTGTTTGACCTAACCAAACCTTCTTCCCTTCATTCCTACTACTACCTTGACGACACGTTTTTTTGAAGATGACAAAAAGTGGAACTCGTCCGCGAGAGTCGGTCTTAGATAGCAAGGGCATGCACTGCGCACAATGCAGTTGCTATTAGACACACAGTACCAGGGATTTTAGATAGACAGTCAAGTAGTCTTCCGCACATGGAGAACTTTTTTTTTTTGTTTTATGCTTTTTCCTCCCTATTTTCTTTTTATATTTGGATCAAATCGAATCTCAAAACCGAATTTGTGTGTAAACAGACACACCAGGGGGGCGAAGTGGAGCGCATTTTCACAGAAGAGACCCCTCTCTGTTATTATTTGTTATTAAACTGGCAGAGCAAAAGGTAACTGTAGTCCTCTCAATGATAAAATTGATCTTTTGATATGTGAAATTATGAATATGTGAATGTTTAATTTTACATTCTGTCTCCCTGTTGTGTTTTTGCCTTGTTTCTGGTGAGTTAACCTCAAGGTTCCTGTTATGTCCAATAACCAGTTATAATCACAAAGACAAAACATACATACACAAGAACCTAACATTACCACATGGACTAGGTAATATAAAGTGCAGAAATCAGCGTCTTCTTCACATGATAGTCACATGGATAGATATACTAAGTTTCACTGGATAGGCATTTTTAGCTCTCCCCAAAAAGGACTAAACCACCTGAATATAGAAAACATAACAACTGTTTTTGGTTAAAAAAAATCTGTGATAGGAGGATAAATGAATGAGTGCTCTTAGTATTATTAGTATTCCATCGTAGATGAAACAAAAATATAATAAGTATCTGTTCTCTAACCTTTACATCCCGTTCATCCCGACCCCCCACATCCCCTCCCTTCACTTTTGTGGGCCCTGACTGTGGACGCAGGTTCAGGTCCAAGTATCATCCAGATGAGGCCAGCCGACTAAAGGCCGAGGGCCACAGCGCCCTGCAGAACCGCCTGAACGTCTTCGTGTTCCTGATGGAGAACACCTGGTTCGATAATGTCTCCCTGGACATTGAACGCACCCCAGCCATCATCAAGGTCCTGGATGCAGGTGATGCTTCACACAGGGATGTGTGTCTTCTTAGTAATACTGAAAGTTATCTTTACTGTGTTGATGTTCTTTCTCTGCTCATGTCTTTAGTTCACACACTTTGAACATACTTTTACATAATTGAGAAGAGAATACTGATGTCATTTGGAGTTTCAGCATATTTACTCCTCAACATCTAGTTTACATTTCCCCTGATTAGTCTAGAGTGACTGCCATAGGCAGTTTGATTTTTTTAAACTAATTCCATCTAACTTGGTATTCTGTTCATTAGGCTTGGTGACATCCATGACATGGATCTGGGTCCTCCCCCTTAAGTTTTTATCAAACAAACTTTAACATCAAACTTGGCTTAAATTAACTGTTATACCTAGAAACATTATTATCCTTTAAGTTCAGTCCCTCTCGCAAGTGAAATGCTTCATTGCCTACCTAACTGTCACGATCCTGTGTGCCATGCCAATGCATTGTGGGTAGCAATTGTACAATGAATATTTGTTACCCATTTAAAAAAAATTATCAGTTGCATCCTAAAGTGTACAACCTCTTGCTTGCGTTCAGCTGTGATAAAGATGGAAGGAGGGACAGATCATGACCTTCGGATCTTGGACCTGCCGTCTGAGGAAGAAGAAGAGAGGGAGAAGTCAGTTGCTGCTTCAGGGGGAGGCGACGCTCCCAAGAGAGAAGATCTCAAAACCACGGATGGTGACCGCAAACCTCCAGCAGAGAAAGACAAGAATGAAAAGGTATGCACGTCCTGTCTTGTTGTATCACAGCAGACCGTCATCGTTTCGTTCCGTTGTTTTGATGAGACTGAACTGTTCCACAGGAAGAGAGCAGTTCAGCCAACGCAGAAAGGGCAGCTGAGGGGGAAACAGTGAAAGAAGAGGCAGATAAAGAGGCAGCCAAAGAAGAAATGCCTGAACCCAAGAAAGTAAGGGTTATACCGCTTGTCAGTCTTCTTTACTAACAAAAGGCAGTAATTAACCAAATTAGACCTCATTGTTCTCTGTTTGTCATTCACCAGCCGAGGAGGAAGAGAAAACACAGTGGAGACAGTGAAGATGAAGCCTCTGCCTCAGAGAGTGACTCTGATTCGGATTCAGACTCCAACTCCAACTCCTCTGACAAACCTGCCAAGAAGGAAGACGTAGAAGACAAGGATGAGGAAGAGGAAGATGGGGAAGGTGAGAAATGTTAACAGTGATAGAATTCATCGAAAAAAGTCTGATTCATTTCCAGAAAGACTTTAACAATTAAATTGCCAGTATTTATAACATGATAACGCTCTCTGCCCTCAAAAATGCCCTTTTCCAGCTAACGACAAAGAGATTAAAGAGGAGAAACCAAAGGAGGAAGTTGAAGAGGAGAAGAAAGAGGAGAAGAAGCCCAAGGATGACGCTCCCAGGCCGCGGCCTCTGCACAGGACCTGCTCTCTGTTCATGCGCAGCATCGCACCCACCATCTCCAAGGCTGAGATCGTTGCTGTGAGTTGGACACAGGAGGCAGAGCTCAGAGGGATCCTGTTATTATCATCAGAACTGAAGCTAAAGAGCTCTTTATTTCTTTATTCTTATTTTATTCCCTATTACTTTTTTCTCTCTTCCAGCTGTGTCGAAGATATCCCGGCTTCTTGCGTGTTTGCTTGTCTGACCCCCACCCAGAACGCAGGTTAGTCTCCTGAAAACTCCTGTTCTTTTAGCCTGTTTATTACACTTTTTTAAAGTATGAAAACAGTTGTATACATTGTGTAGGATTGAATCAAGGTCAGTCCTATATTGTGGATAAGTGAAGCTATGAATAACTCATGCACGACCTTTAAATGAACCTGTGCTGTGCAGGTTTTTCAGACGTTGCTGGGTGACGTTTGATCGTAGTGTGAACATCAAGGAGGTCTGCTGGAACCTGCAGAACATTCGAGTAAGTTTGTCAGACTCAGCAGTTGAAACTCAAATTTTCAAGGTTGCATGTCATTGTCATTTATTTGGTGCGCCGTTAAACTGTTTAATAATATTGGATAGGAGGAGTTTTGCTTAGATTCCAGCAACACAGATGCATTAAAGATTAAGCATGATCCTGACATTAAATCCCCTTTGGGCCTGTGTTCTTTTCTCTGCCCTTTGCAGCTTCGAGACTGTGAACTGGCACCAGGGGTGAACAGGGACCTTGCCCGGAGGGTGCGCAACGTAAACGGCATCACTCAGCACAAGCAGGTGCTCCGCAATGACATCAAGCTAGCTGCCAAGCTCATCCATGCCCTGGACGATAAAGGGGATCTGTGGAGCAACAAGTCCGGGGAAGAGGGCCAGAGCACCGAGGTACAGAACTGTTTCACTCGTAGGATTTGTGAGCACGATTCAAACAAATGGGCCTCAGAGGATGAGCTGTTACTGAATTATTCATTTATGTGCGCTGTGGTTTGTTTTATCTAAAAGTTGCCAGCTCAGAACCCCATCCTGAAGAACATCACTGATTACCTGATAGAAGAAGTGAGCGCAGAGGAGGAGGAGCTCCTGGGCAGTTCGAGCGGAGTGGATCCTGAGGACACCATGAAGGAAGGAAACCCCACAGAGACCACTGTGGAGAGGGATGACAAGCTAGTCAAGGTTTGCTCATTAGCGGAATACTAACCTTGGACAAATGCATGCAGCACTTCAGAAAACAGCTCCCCATCTGAAAGATCTGTCATCACATTTAGCCAGGAATGAATGCTTTTGCATTTCTTTTAAGAGCATGATATTTTATTATGTGGCTGCACTAATGAGTTAAATTATTTATGTGATGCTGGTTATTCAGACGGCTGGGATAGTGGATTGCAATGATGGTATAAAAGCTGAATATTGATCTGACACTGTGTTTTCTTTGCTTTGTACGTTGCTCCAGGTTTTGGACCGTCTGATTTTGTATCTGCGAATCGTCCATTCTATCGACTACTACAACACCTGCGAATACCCCAGTGAGGACGAAATGCCCAATCGCTGTGGCATGATCCATGTACGTGGACCCATCCCTCCCAACCGCATCACAAATGGAGAAGGTCAGTGTGCAGCATTGATTGTGTTGTGGGACGTATAGAGGAATGCAATGGGAGGAAAGACAATAAAAATGTTTATAGCACAGCTTTGATGCAAAAACATGAAGTTTATTGATAAAATTACCGTTACAGTTTGGTCATCTGTGCTGGTATGAGTTGCTTGTGCACTTTTTGAATTGGACTAGAAAAGTAATTTGACTACTGTCTCTACATAAAATGATTTTTAAATCAGTGTACAGATATTGTTAGAATTTTGTGGTTGGTAATGTAAGTGAATTTGTGAATCTGTGGCTGTGGGATCATACTCAGCACCATTCACACTAATAACCTGTGTTCTCAGATGGATTCACCCTGCTAATAGAACCTGATCACATCAGAGAACTATGAAAATATCAGTATCAACAGTTAATTAAAGAGTTTGGTGGGATAATATGAGTAAACCTTTATCTTGTGCATGTAGTACTTCAGTGGCAGAAGATGATGGAGGAGAAACTGAGCCCGTTGTTCAGTTTAAAAGAGGTCCTGTCTGAAGAAGAGGCGGCTAAGATGGGCCGCAAAGATCCTGAGCAGGAAGTGGAGAAGTTTGTGTCTGCCAACACACAAGAGCTGGGAAAGGACAAGTGGCTTTGCCCGCTTAGTGGCAAGAAATTCAAGGTGAGTGTTTGAGGATGTAGTGACTTCAGACTCCAGTGATAACAGCTCTTACTGTGCTCACAGTCCAAGCACTAAAATCACCCACGTCACTGATTGCAGTTGTTCAGTATTGTTCCTTATTCCTGTCTGTGCAGCTTTAACCTTGTGCGTCTGAAACAAATTTCAGGGCCCAGAGTTTGTGCGCAAACACATCTTGAACAAGCACGGGGACAAAATCGAGGAAGTGAAAAAGGAGGTAGCGTTCTTTAACAATT
Organism: Holocentrus rufus; assembly: GCA_900302615.1. Lineage (NCBI taxonomy): Eukaryota > Metazoa > Chordata > Actinopteri > Holocentriformes > Holocentridae > Holocentrus > Holocentrus rufus. The sequence continues at coordinate 21,286 of OMLF01016380.1, read as the reverse complement.
TCCTCATGGATGCCAAGAGACCCTCATTGCCAGAAATGAAACTGCCCCCTCTACCGGGCCCTGGACAAGGTGAGCACAACTTCTATACCTCAATCTGAAATAAGTTAAAAGCTCAGATCTGTGATGTACTGGTGCTCGAATAATGAATTAACCACAAAGATCTGAGCTCAGTCTTTCTTTCTGTTTCTCTCTCTCTAGGTGTGCTTTCTCCCAGCATGCCATTTCCCCCTCAGGGTCCCCAGGGACCGATGGGCTTTGGCCAGCCTCGCCCACCAGTGATGGGATATGGAGGTATGGCTGCGCTCCCACTGTGAGCTTCTTAACATTTTACTTTCTTCATACTCTTAAAACGCATTAACGACAACATGTCTGCTCATGTTGGTACACTCTCTGATAGTGATGGGTGTTGTATTTGTTTGAATCCTTCTTGTCTCCAGGCGGCCCTCCTTACCCTCCCAACCAGTATGGAGGAGGCCGAGGTAACTATGACAACTTCAGGGGACAAGGTGGCTACCTGGGAAAGCCACGCAACAACAGGTGAGCCCATTGTACGTGCAAAATCTTATCTGTGCAGTAATCTTGAACATTTGCTGGTGGAGGATTTTGTACAGCGGGGGCTTCACGATCCCTTCCATACCTCTTTCTGTGGTCTTGTTTCCGATCGCAGAATGGCACGGGGCGATCCACGCAACATCATTGAGTATCGCGACCTGGACGCACCGGATGACGTTGACTTCTTTTAGCTTCATTCCATCCTTTCAGTCTTTTAGTCAGCATACTTTTCCAGTGTCATTTGTTCTCACTGTGTTTGTCTTCTGTAGTGATGAGCTTGTGATTTTTCTCTTGAATTGCAAATTTTACTCCGGCTGTGCAACTTGAGCTTCTGCTGTAATCTGATTCCTCAAAATAAAATTGGGTTGTCATTACATTCATGTGTTTGATTTTTTTTTATGTGGGGGGAGGATGGGCTGTTTAATGAAGTGCAGTTTTATTATGCTATATTCAACATTTATATGTCCAGATCTAAGTGGATCACTAGCACTTAAAGCATTTTATATGGTGAGCCTACGACTTTTGCACGATTATTTCAGTGAATGACTATTCTAAGTTTGTACTGCTTTTAAAACAAAGTCACGCTGTTATTCTAGTATCCATGGTTTTATGAAACCAGCTTCCTAACTCAGTAGAAATTGTATAACAGCAATCGTCCTAAAGGTTTTTAAAGTTTGTATGGAATTTGTAGTGTTTTCACCTTGACTTTGCCCTTTCTCACACAACCAAAAACCAGCAGTCATAAAAATCAGCTTTATATTTTATCAGAGGGTTGACGTTATTTAAATAATATGAATGAGCAACCGGTCAGACTGAAAGGACAAAATGTCCCAGTGAAGGAGTTCATCTGCTCTCCTGCACATCCAGTCCCAGGACCCAAATGCCCTCCTGTCAATACGGAGTGTTACCTGGGATTAGGATTGACACTCAACCACATGTCCAGTGATGGAGGCAGATTAGTCACCAATGACAGACCGGGCATTTCATATGGTCTCTTGCTTCACCCTTTTGTTGATGGAGACTTTATTTGGCTGGGATGACAGACTCAGTATTATTAAAATGCAATGCTTGTGCTTTGTACTTAATGCCTGGCCAGGTCCTCTTTTTAATTTGCAACAACATAAACTCTGCAATGTTGTGTGTTTGTGCCAAGATTCAACAGATGGACTCCAAATGATAGAATAGATTGACTTTTGAGCAGTGGTTGCCCTCTTGTGGGTAAACTGTGGAACTACACAGTGGATGTCTGCCATGACAGTGGGCACAGCTGCCAGGCGACAAACTGGACAAAGCTACACTAAAGTGCCCTGTTAGGAGTATAGGAGGATAAAATATTAAAGTTGTAGGTCTCATATAAGCACAGTTAGAGCAAAGCATGTTTAAAGGCCTCAATGCCAACAAAATTTGGGTAGAATTGACCTTTAGGAAATTCTCGATAAATTCAGTAGGGTAATCCCCCTGAAGCCAGTTTGCTCTGGGAACATTTTTGTCAAGTTACATCGTCAGAGTCACAACTGCATAACCTGAATTTCAAGAAACCAACCACATTTTCAAATGCGATTTGCTTTCCTCCAATGTTAACAAATAGTGTCAACAACTCCACTGACAAAATAAATGTAAAATCCATGTTCAGCTTTCACATTGTCTCCGTCAAACGTTCAGACAAATGTTACAGAGTGAAGAAGGAGGACTCTTGAATCACTTGGCACACCGATAGCTGCCAGTAACCCGGAGCCACACACTGAAACTGGATTAGCTCTTCAGACATTCTGAGTGGGATGATTTATAAAAGCCTCATCCTTTGATTTAACAGAGTATATCTGTAGATCGCTTGTTGGCCCTTTGCTCGTAGCTAACAGCATTGTTTCCTGGGTTTTGGCTGTTGGGAAGTGATTTTTGCCTCTTCAGTGCAAGCTGCTGACCCACATCCCACTAGCCTGAAGAACTGCATCCAGGCTAAGTCAGACTGTTTTCTGCAGGCTGGACAACCATGCCTTGTGTAAACTAGAGGTAAACATCGTGACACAGACCCGGTCTGATTGTTTTCATTTAAAATGTACATGAGAGTACACAAAGAAAAGCATCAAGAAATTGTTATTCCACCGTTCCAAAACTTGTCCCACTAGCTGTTAGAAAAAAGATAATACACAAACCAGGTTCTGGCAAAAGCATGTTTATTTATTATTTAAGACAAGTTATTTGTTTTATATTTTTATCACACCTATCCAGGTATCCATGTCTTGTTGTACAGGACACATAGTCAACACCAGAACAATCCAAAACATTGCACCATTGTTTCAACTGTTTTGAAAATACAACAATCCCAAATCAATAATTATTTGAGGCACATATTCACTTTAGATGTTTTCAAATGCAGTCAGAAGTTATGAACCAAAAAAACCCCAGTGGATCTTTTTGTCGTTGAAGAGCACATCCTTCACCGCTCCAGATCCAGATTGTAAAGCACTCATTCAAGTAGCAGTGTGACATATTTGTTATTTAAATAGTTCATTTGGGAGTGAAATGATCTAAATGATCTGAAGCTCATGACTTTCAGAGAGTCCACAGCCGACCTTGTGTTCATGGAACAACTTGGCCAGAGCCTCCATATAAAGGCCATGGTAGTGGTCCACCTCCTCATCTGTTGGTATAGTCCGCTTTGGCACTGAGATAGGACTTCCCACTGTAAGAGGGCGGATATTATGAAAAAATATCAGTTGGGCACAGCGAGCTTAGTCAGGCCAGAATAGTAAATTACTCACCAACAGTAGTGATTGGGGTCCTGTAGGGCAGCCATGCCAGGCGCTCGCCAACAAACAGACAGGGAGCAAAACCCATGATCTTTTTAAACAGGTCCTGTAATTTCCGACCTATGCTCCCCTCTGAGAAAATCACCTGGCGGAAGAGTTCGTTCTCCCCAAACGAGTAAACAGGCACCAGGTCCGCCCTGAGGAGGATCAGAGATGATATTACTGTATCTAACACTGCTCTGCTTGCTAGATTTTATGACGCTTGTGTCATTTGAGTTCAGCTGTACTCTTTGATTTCTGTTATCTCCCTTGTTTTTCTGAGAGCTCTCTCACCCAAACTCAAGGGCCACCCTGACGAATCCTTTCCTCTGCTTCATGACCACTGTGTTGACTCCAGGGGAGGACGCCAGAGACTCTGCAGCACCCCCGATCACAATCACCACTGCATTGCCTTTCCCGCTTTTTGAGAGGAGGTGCGCAAGGCTGGGCTTGCTCACTGGATAAAGGCCTGATCAGAGAAACAGAGCAGAGACAGAAGCTACAGTGGAATTGACAGATTGTGGCACAAGCTAAGGTGATATTTGCCATTATGGCCACTTTCATTTTCATTTCCTGGGACATCGAGCCACAGTTCCCTGCTGACCAGTCAGTCGCATAAAGTCTCAGAGATCTCAGTGTACTGAATACTGGATGCAGCAGCTATGGGCTTTTGCATTCATGTCCCCCATACATTGCCTTGGTGATATCTGATTGCGCAGAGCCATTGTGTTTGTCCTTTTGCACTTCTCTTAGACTTTATCAATCAAAGTAATTGCTTTTAATTTATCAGGCACCTTTTACATTTTTATTGTATCTGTTCAGGCTGTAAACCAGAACGTTCCTCTGTCACAGATAAAGAAGAAAAGTCCATAAACTGATAGTGTGTTAGTAACCTCTAGTGGACTGCAGGAGCTAGAGCAGGTGGACTTACATGGAATAAGTGAGTTAATATGGATTAGTTTAGGCTTGAATTATGGATTGATGCAAATTAATACTTGTAATATATTTATATTTTAATCCAATCTAAATGTCCTGGCAAGGTGCAGGTTTTCTTTTTTACTTAACAGACCTCAATTGCATATCACATTTCATTTAAGACACATTTGTAAATCTAGTTTGGACAGTGGTGTTCTTGGTTGCTGTGTCTTAAAATTTTTAATAAAGTTGGTGCTGATCAAAAGAAGCCATTCTTTTTGGTCTTCCAGCTAATTGCAATCTAACAAGTTTATATTGCATTTCCCAACTCATTACCATTATGGCCCACTGTCTAAATGAAAGCGTCAATATAAAATGTGTTTGATCATCACTAACCATCATTAATCTGGCGGATCTGGCCCAGGAAAGCCCTTTAATTAGTTCTGAGCTGCCATAAACCAATAATCAAACCAAGACATGGTGTAATTCAGTCCTGAAGTCGAGCTTGTTATCAATACCTGCACTCATTATGTAATCCCTGTAGAGCGGGATCCTGAAGAGCCCAGCCAGGATAGCCAGGGAGGCTCGGACACCGGGAAAGGCCTCAGCGAAGCCACAGCTCTCTGTGCTGAAGCAGGTGAAGGCTCCGGCGCTCATGATGCCGTGCGGGTGACAACCTAAGATGTAGTTCCTGTTTGGATTCAGCTCGGCTGTCTTCACCAACTGAGGGACAAGATGAAGACAAGAGGAGTGCCACATGGAGTTTGTGTTTACTGGAAATAGAAAGCCCTTGTGACATGATGCACGTAAAGAAATAGCCTGAAGCTGTATTTAGCCCACAGCAGTAATTAAACTGCAGGCCCAGTATTAAAATCTGTTAATAAGAATCTCAGTACAAATGAATAAATACAGGCTTCTTCTTCTCTGCCTCCAAATACAGTGATTGATTATTTACTCCTGTAGTCGAGGACTTTGGGGAAAATGCAGCAAACATTGTTCTTTAAAATAAAAATGATTACATTAGAATTGATTAAAGTAACTTTTTACTGACTTGCTGCAAAGACGGGAGGAGTTTCTTTTGAAAAGATTTGAGAGAGTTTAGACATCACTGGACCTCCATGGTGAACTGTACTCAAATAACTTGGTTTGTTCAGAATCAGAATCAGAATCTGTTTTCAAGAGTGGGTCAAGTCGCCCTGAATCACTGTCACACCTAGTTTTTCAAATAGCTGTGTGAGCAATAACATCGGGGGTGGTCCAGGCAATCAAAAGTGATCACTATCCTGTGGCCAAAGTGTGTTGTCCATCACCATTTCTCTGATACACTGAAATTCTACCAGACACTGAGTCTGGCAAACTAAAACCATTCTACAAAACGCGATGCCAAGTTGTCTCCTTACCTTGATTGGAAAATAGTCCCTGAGGTGCGTCCATACCCTCCAGTTCCTCACAAACGCTGTTCTCCTGCCCCCTGATGGTGACAGTAATGAACATATAAACACAGAGTCCTGACATCTTCTTGGGTACTTGAATGATGGCAGTTTATTTACCGTTTTCAGGAGTTTTCCAGTCCCTCACCAGCCATATGAAGTACAGAGCGGAGATTGGCCACAGAGAGGTAAACATAAGACACACCAGCAAGATAATACAGAACACTCCTGAAGTTGGGGATTGATGCGAGAGATGAGATAAAGGATTGCAAATGTTAATATAATGTTGCTTTGCAGTCAATCTGTCAGCAGCTTGCAGTGAAATCCATTATGTATAATAAACAGGTGAACTATTCTGAGTATGATGGAGTCTTACCTAGGAGGAGGAAGGATAGCACCCATTGCAGAACACTGATAGTCTCTAAGAACTCCTTCCACTGAGTTTTCTCTTGTTTCATTCCTGCAATCTGCATCAGTTTTTGGACATCAATAACATTTTGATCTGTGTTTTAATTTTGTGCAGATCATGTCTGTACAAATTACAAAAGCGGCCATATCTAAGATAGTGATGAAATGCTATGATAGAGGTCTGATTGCATCAGTTGTCTGCACTTTGGCTTGTGGTCTTCATTCTCACTAAGGAAAGACATAGGCTTAAAAATCTGCATGGTATGCAGCTGCCTACTTTGATGACCAACTTATACAAAAGCCTACAGACATACCTAGGTACAAGCATGTATCTAAATTTGTTTACAAGCACAATATACTTAACCAGATAAGATTATAAGATCACAAAGCACTTTACGAGATGTGAAATTGTCTAAAAAGCTCTGATTGAGAAATATAAAGCCACGTTTAAATTCACATTGCAAAACATGAATCTTTTACTTTACCTTACTGTAGTATTTCTAAGTTGATCTCAATGGATGCAGTCACCAGTTGAGGAAGAGCACAGCGACATGCATTATGCACTTTGACCAGTTCAAGCAGAGCCACTGATAACAAATCCACACCCCCCCATACTTTGACACACAGCTGAGCAATGTCACAGTGTTACAAAGTTTAAGAATTAGCACCACTTTGATGATATACTTTCATCATGTAAAACACGTCTTTAGCACCTTTTGACAATGAAATCAATGTTCTATTTGTTGTTTCATTTTTGTCCTTGACAACTCTACCAGCCAATAATTCACATTAGGTGTGTTCATCTATTTTTTAAAGTAACTCTGTTGTTGTTCAACATAATGTGCTTTCACAATCACATTTTTGTTTTCTTATCACTTCTGATAGTGTGAAAGCAAGAGTAGCTTTATTAATCCCTTGCAAAACTGACCATCATGTTTGATCTTTGAAATCCTTAATGAGTTATTTCTTCATGGATTGAAAATCTTAATAGATAATTCCTATTTTTTGGCATGTCATATTTAAATGTACTAATTTAATATGCAATCTAATCTTGTGGTAAGCCTGATCATCAGGAAAATGTATACTTGGTGCCATTAATCCATTGAATGAGAGTCATAAAGTAAACAGGATATTTTGTAATTTCAGTTGGGCATCTGAGGTGAATCTGATTCATACTGAGTCCTTTCAGTCTATCCAAAATGTAGTTGCTTCAGTATTTTGGTATTTAAGATATCGGAGAATAAAACTGTTATCATTTGTTTGTGGTGCTAGAACAGGTACTGTCATGTGGTTTACATTGTCCTAACCAATATAATAGCCTCCTGTAAAATGTGTTCCAAGCTATCTGATCACACCAACTCATGTCATAGATTTGCATGCTGAGTCCCTTAAGATCCTGGTGCACTATGAACTCTACCCCGTGACTCTTAACCACACTTTAAGTTAAACTTTGGTAAAAGCCCAAGAAAGAATTAAAGAAATACAGTAGTAGTGTTCATAGCAGTAACTAGATCCGGTCAGCAGAAAGATACCGACCTTAAACTGTTCAGATATCTTCAATGGGAAAAATGAATGAATGCCTATAAATATGGTAAGTTTGAAGAAAAATCTAAAACATTACTTAAGCTACATATAAATAACAATGTAAGGACAAAATATTTCATTGTAAGGTGTAATTCAAGAGTAACCATTCTGTTGGCACAAATAATAACTCTGCCTCTAGCTTGTCCTGGACCACTATCTTTTATCTGTTTATGGTGGTATGAAACACATTTATGTATATTTATCAGAATATATGCACTCAAGTACTTTAATCATGTCATCTGCTCTAACTTTAACCTCACCATTTTAACCATTAACCTCACCCAAACTGTCAAGGGTCCGTGTTGCATCTCAGCTTCTCTTTTCTATATCATCCCCAGCTAATCCCTCACTTTAACCTTAAATATTATACAAATTGGTTGTGGTAAAGGTAAGCCTTTTCCCGTCACCTATTGAACTTTTGCTTTTCCACACATTCTCACAGCGATGAGGGCTCTATTATCAAGAGATAGTGATAATTCAAGTAAATGTGCCCCGGAGTGGATAAAGAGCACCGTCTTGCTCTGCCTCTTGCATCATCATCAGACATCAGACAACTCTGTTCACCTCCATCTCAGTCATCCTTTCACCGCTGCCCGTCATCCTGTGGGAACCGCACTTTGCTTAAGTCTTTTCAGGTCAGTCATTCTCAACACGTTCCATGTTAGGCTTTTGATCTTTTGGGTTTTTCATCATCCTTTTTGTTTCCATGTTACAAATGCCCACTCACAGGTGATTGGGCTTCTCCAACATGCTGTTAGGTTTGACGTGAGAGTTCGGTCTCTTTCCTGTGGGTCCTCTAACTCCATGTTCAGACAGAGCTGAGCTGAATTTCCTTCTGGCTTTGCTTGTATATCTTCATGGCTTGACTTGAAAAAAGAAAAAAAAAATAGTGAAATTGGCCTGACAGCATGCAAGCATGTTTGATGACACCACTTGATGCAACTGAAAGCAACCAGGGCTAGTCACAGCTTTTGCAATAGTGGTTTTTGGTTGACATCTTTCTTGACTTCTTTTGCCAGGTAAATCACCTGAAACTATACTTCAGGATTATATATATTTTTTTATCTCACTTTGTCATGTTTGCATTTTAGCCCTTGGGTTGGTGATGTTATGCCTTTGTGTCCTAAGTCAGCGAATGGTTTGCAGAAACCTCTTTGAAGCTGACTTGAAGTTGTTCTCCATAGCTTCTCCAAACTCTTCCCATGTCTAGGCTACAAATATTGCAACTGTCATCTTTTGGCTTGCCGCATGCCATCCAGACTCAGAGGGTCTCCTTCTTCAGCCCCAGTACCCACCAGTGTCCGCCAGCGGGTTCTTGGGTTGGGACCTCAACAGGCATTCACCACTTTGTGACTTTGTGACTTTGTGACCACAGATTGTATCAGCCACTTTCATGATGGAGGTTTTGAACAGGAACGATTTAAATTCTGTGCAACTAACTTCCTCCAGGATACAGGAGAAGCTTGTTTGGAGGTCAGGGTTGACCTCATTTTGAGAAGTTTTCCACTGGTCTTCCACTTGATGGAACAACTACAGAGTCGATCACCAACTTCTGGCTCAAGGTTCTTGAACTCAGCCATGTTTTTTATGGACAATTTGTGGCTATTACAAAAGTTTGACAACAATCAGCAGCTTTGGTTCAACTATAGGAAGATTGTTCCTCCCAGTCATGCCCCTTCATGTTTCCCAGTTATTGCCAAATTGAGCAGAGGCATCTCCTTAGAGGAATATAGGATAGGTCAGTGTATCACCACACTACTCACTGTTTCCAAGTAAGTCCGGTGAAAATAATGTCAAAAGTATTCAGCCTGTATGATTTCCTGTATTTTTGCATAGTTTTAACACTCAATGTTATCAGATGTTCCACCAAAACCTACAATCAGCAAAACGTGTTAATAAGTTTTATAACTTTTCCTGTAATAATTGATGAGTGTTTTATAGAGATTTGTGGGTTTTCAAGCAGGAACTGACTTGTTTAGGTTCCACTTAAACCACTGGGTCTAGTTTGAACTTTCACATATGCACTCCAAAACTTTAAATTTCATTTTCTTAAAGTGATGCATCAATGACCCAGCTGCACTTCAGCTGCATCTTCAGTCTCAGCTCATGAATCAATGACCTAACATTCTTCTGTAGAAAGTTAATGGCTTCTTCAGTAATGCCAAACAGTTAAGGTCCTGATGTGGCAAAATTTCTCAAAACTGTGACACCTCCACTTTTATGTTTGATCATTGGTTTGAGGTTATCACTGTGGAATGAAGTGTCTGGTTTTCATACAATGGGCCACATCCGTCAAACTGTTAAACTTTTAATTAATTTGTTGATAGAAGATTTTACCAGCAATCTTCCTAGTACTTTATCGATAACTTGTCACAAAATTTGTATTTTTTTTTCTTCAAGAGCAGTGGTTTCCACCTTTCTGTCTTGAATCTTCATTTTTCCCATGTTTTTCTAATTGTGGTCTTGTAGTCTTGTTGCTCTTTTGGCATCATTATGGCATCATGGTTATGGGCAGCAACCTAATGGTGCAAGATTTTTTTCCAGTAGCCTCAGTATGTGATCCAGCATGACTGGGGGGTAATTGACTCTAAACTGTACACTCAGCTGAATGTACAATGATATGTTGAAGGTTTATTAAATAATTTCCATAAAGAAATGAGTAATTTTACACTTTATCTGAACTGACATTGGTCTGTGGTGACATTTTTTATGTAAATAAATAAGAGCTCCAAAGAATGTGCCATTATAATTGTCTGTCCCCTGGTTTCTTCTCAGGCTGACAGCAAAATTATCTATCGTATCATAAAGTAGCACAAGAGAAGATGAAACAACTGCCTAAGGTTGTTGCAGGGCTGTCACATGATGCACTACTGAACACCACTGAATAACAACCTATTGATCACGGAAATAAAATGTTTGCAGTGATGAGCGAAATGTACAGACAGTACACCATGTGGATGTCTGAAGATATAAGAACATCGCAAAATGACATGATTATATAAGTGTTAACCTTATATTGTGAGGCAATTAGAGAAGTACATAGAAGCAAACTTAGATGCTGTTAACACACATTTATATTTGTTGGGTTTTCTCAAAGAAATGATTGGAAAGACTGTGAAGTATGTGTGTGGCTATAGGTATATGACCTCTGCAACAGCCAGTGAGTCCATTCATGTCAGCAAGACACTGAACCGTTCTGCTTCAGGGCCCCTCTGGTACATGTGTGTGTGTGTGTGTGTGTGTGTGTCTCAGTTGAATATGCAAAATAATATCAAATATATCTTAAATGTTTGTATTTGTGTGACTGCTCACTGTTGTATACCTCCACTTGTGGCAGAGCAGTCAAAAGATCCTGTTTACAGCAAATTTATATCTGTGTAAAACACAATTAAGCCACACCTTATGTTTCACAAGAGATCAGCACTTGCAAATTATGACACATTTGATTGGGAAAATTCAAATAGGCTTTCAGTGTGCTCAGGCTGTCATCTCCTATACCATCTCCTATAGACTTTAGGGGGCGTGTCAATCTCATACTGGCCATGTGTTGACTATGGGTCACGTGACCCACCACCAGTACCAACACCACCACCCAAAAAAAAAAAACCCGCTACACTCTACAATATATGACAACATATTACCCACATATCCCCATAAATGACAAAAACGATTATATCATCAGGATTTCCTGTTATGTGGTCTGTGAAGGTTATCTTTTCCACATTTTGCATTTACATTGAGATCCCATCTAATTATGGCCAATAAATCCTATTTCACACCAGCTCGAACTGAAAATGACTAATGAAAAGTCACTACAATATTCCAATAAATACTTAGAGTACTTGAGGTTTGTGTTCGACTCAGTGAGTTTATGGTGACCATATCATATTTAAAGGTGTTTTTTTCTCTGTCGCGTCTCTATAATATTCCTGTAGCCCATAAGAAATCATAGCCTACTTCAGCTTTATTTTTGTACATTATGCCCCTCTGAATTTGTTATTGGAGAATAGTTTTTTTTTCCTATAAGGAAGTGGGTTAATAGTAAAATTTTCACCCCCTGCTACAACTATCACAAAATCCATCAGGATTTTTAATGAATCTGCTGCTGCATATATCGCTGAATATGAGTCGTGAGGGGAGAATTCATTTAGTTATACTGATAACAGCAAAATGATAACAACGTCACGTCAGATTTGGACTCAATGCCACATCAGCTGCGTTTTCTAAAACAACCACTGGCCTGCTCTCGGGAACTACTGTATGAATATTAATATGAATGCAAATAGACTTTGAGGATGTCCAGTGCCTGGACCAGCACAGCGGTGATATTGGCGCATTTGTGTTTGATATTTTTGCGCTCTCGCCTCAGCTGAAACCATGTTTCATTGGCAGAGGTCGCGTCGGAGCTTATTTTATGTACCACAACGACGTTTTACCTGTGTGTTTGCAGAGGAACATTTTGTAACGTCGCATTGAATTGCATCATGGTTTTCAATCAGATCTCATACCGGTCAGGCTACACCGAGCCTCGGTAGTACAGTGCGCGGTTAATCATAAAAATGGAAGCCCTTTTATGTACAGAAAAGGCGACAATCCGATGATATACGTCTGAATAGCTGATCTGATATTTTGATGTCTCTTGACACATCTGGGAAAGGATTTTTCTTCCCTTTCATCCTCCAAGACAGCTGTGTCATCAACATAGGCTACCGGCGTGGTTTTGTTGTTGTCTGATTTTACAAGCCCAGGCAACTGGATATCGGCATAGTCTACCTCTGCGCCAGCCATAGGCTACCTAGTCACTAAGGTAGGTAATTCACCTTCATTCATATTCTTTTTTATTCCATATATCACCGTTTCAGTTGTTTACATCCCAGATATAACCTGCTGTCCTAGTCAAAACACATTGTATGCTTAATTATCAGCATATAACATGATGCTGTAGCTTAATGCGGGGGTAAAAATCGGGCCTGATCACCATAGAACCTGGAAACCAAAGCAATATAATGTTGACATTAATCCATAGTGTATTGATAACCCAAATTATCCAGCCTTGAAGCCATATAGTGTACATCGGCGAATGCATAGGCCTGTATCCCCCACTCCTCCTCCCCTGTCTCCTCCAAAACATTATCATAGATGTAGAGATGTGGCAAGATAGGCTACGACAGGCAATAACCCACATCCCATGTTTAAGTTTAGTCGTGACAAGCCCTTATAAATATTTTACTAAAAAACAAGCCTCCATCAGCTGACTGGTGATGCCGGAGCATGCACGGCATTATTAATCAAATAGACCACAGTGACAGCGGTGTCAGTAAAGCCGTGTTTTTTTTATTTTTTTGCGAGCCCACGATGAAAAGCGAATGCATGTTTACCACTAAGAAGAATACAGCAGGGTTTGTGTCTTTGAATGGGTCGTGGAGTTTACATGAATATGAATATGAGTAATACTGTGTGTTTGTGCGCAGGCAGGTGAGATGGTCTGTATTGGCGCGTCTTTGAGGTGTTGGAGGCAGTCGTCTGGCTGTGTAGGGGAGCCTGATCATTTGTTTTTTATAAGAAAACCACGGGGTGACTAACAACCTATCGATTGCCGCAATATCTGACCTAAATTGTGTTTATAAGACGAGTGGAGAAAAAGGGGGTTGGAGGTTTTGAAATAGCCAAACAAACAATAACAAAAAAATGTTAGTGTATTTTTTTCGGGCGTGACAGCCACTCAAGACACACATCACTCAGACTGAGAGGTTTCTTTTCCACCACAAGCTGGTGTGATTAATGGGATTTCAAAAGACTCCTTAGTTCTCAGTCACTATAGGCTTTTGAAATGGAAACCAGTTTATTATATTTGTTGTTATTGTTGTTCTTCTTGGGGTAGGAGGCTCCCTTTACTTCCCCCAAAATAAGGAAGAGTCTGGGAAGGCTCATTGACTTGACAGCAAATATAACGTCTATATGCATACCTGTCAATATGGTTCAACTATCCCATAAATGCAGCACTCCTATGGCTAATTTTAGAGGGGTTCAATTGGAATATCACAACAAAACACCTGACAGGGAATATTAGTGGTAAGTATGGTAACTATAAACCCACTTTATTACCACAGACATACTTCAAGTCCCAATTGGCACATTGTCAATGTAGTGAATTTTCTTTAGGGATGTTGTTTTGGCTGGGTACTTCATTAACCGCCTCAGTTTGTAATGAAATTAATTGCCAGTCAGCACCATTTGACCTTGGAGCTGATTGTGATTGGTGGAGCCAAGGCGAAAACTCCTCCCTACATGGATCTAGGTGTTGATTCGGCTCTTTCCCAATAAACAGCATCTGATAAAAGCTTGTGCTGTAGGGTGAGCAGCTCTGTAGAAACCCCGCTTGGATATTAGAGCCAAGGAGGGAGGGGTGAGAGCGGATGTGGCGTTGGGGTCATCAAGTGCATTTGGATTTTTTTTTTTTTTTTTTTTTTTTTTGAGCCACGCATTTAAATTCATGAGAAAACTTTGGGCTCGCATTAAAGGCGATTAACTGACATCTTCACCTGATGATCCCAAACTCAACTCCTGATTAGACCATGAATACAGCAACTCCTAGTGGCAGCTCGGTCAGTGTGCTCCCCTCAGATTTGAGCAGTGCAGTGGGAATATATGAAAAAAATGTTTAACTCCACTGGAACCCTTCTGCCTTGAGCAATGACTCTGAGAGAAGAAGCTTCAGTGTGTTTTTGTGCTAAAATCAGTGGACAATATTAAATTGCAGCCATTTAAAAGTCAAGGACCAATGGGCAGTAATGCCATTAGAAACTGACAGGCCTCATGGTTAAGCCTGTGATATATAGACTCAAAGATAAAGTCACGAGGCTTCGCAATGGAGAAAGAACTGACTGCATTTTAGCTTTTTTTTTTTTTCTCTTCTCCATGAAGCGGATGATTCAGTTGCTCAGGCCACCTGGCAGTGTACTTCTCGTCTTCTTCCAAAAAAGATGAGTAACTCAGATTGGAAGATAGAAGAAAAACACAAATATCCTGGACCCACAGAGGCTGAGAGAAGGCCCACGCAGAGGCCGGAGAGCAGAAGGACTGATGGGGAGGGAGGAGAGTGAGGGGGAGCGAGGGACTGATGGATGTGAGACAGACGTGGCAGATGCTGACATTTTAAGCTCATTTCTCTAGTCAAGTGGATACCCCTGTCTGGCTGAGCAGTAATGGATATTTTTGCTGTGGATTTCCTGGATCACCCAAACAGATTGTTACCACACCAGAGTCTGAGCAGCAGCGGGTCAATAGGTCGGGAATAATAATAGAAATGTCTACCACTAGCCACTCATGCAGGTATTTAAAGATCAATTTGCCATATAGTATTTTTTTAGGTGTGTGCAGGTGCATCTCTCATGTGTTATATCGCCATCTGCTGGCTGGGCTGATCCTCTCAGCCAGGCCAAACAAGTCAACTAAGCTGGTTTAAGAGATGGAAGCAGAAAAGACTAGGAGGAGGACAGTCTCTGGCTTATGCTGCATCAGTGTAAATGAATTAAAAAATATGGGGGCATGTTCCCAGTTTTAGAAAGAAAGAAAAAAAAAAGGTTATTGGTTTGAAGCTCCGTCAGGTTCGATTCACTTCTGTTCAATCTGTGAATATTCAGTTTTCATCAGGCGGGTGATCGTCACAGTCGAGAAATATCAGCTATGACACATCAACTTGGCTTGAGGAGTAAATCACTTTGTTCTCTCTGATTAGAAAACATGACTGGTTTGTGCCCAGAGGTAGATGAATGGTAAAGTTTGCTGTCACACTCCCACTGGCCTCGCACTGAATCCTGCCACAGCTTTCTCTCCTGTCCCTCTGCTGTTCCTGCTTACACACTGTCTAATTGAATAAAAAATACTACAAGCCCATTCTCTTTTTATAAAGGAAAACACAATTTAAAAATGCATTTTCGAAGATATATAATCATAATTGATCACATATCTGAGGTGTAATCCAAAATGGGGAAGTATTATTATAATTCAATGCAGAGAAGCATGTTTGTTTATGTCCGTCTCAGCCCAGAGATGATGGGAAGCTGGTAAGATGGGTCACCCTTAAGTCTTTTTCAGTAAAGCTTTATCTTATTCATCTTGATTCCTGTAAAAGTTGGCAGATGTCTTGTAGAGGCGTGTTTTTGCAGTAGCCACCATCTGTGTTCCTCCAGTTTCCTATTATTTTGATCACTTGTTGTAGGCAAACCTTGGTAAATAAATTGTGAATTGTTGGAGCAGAGTGGGCTTACTTAGACCACTTCAGACTGTCACTGTCAAGAGGACAGATCCAGCTTGGCATGTCTGTTGTGCATGCCTGTCTTCCATCTTTCCTTGCTCCCTCCACTCTAGACTGTCCAGTAAAGCAAAAAAAAAAAAAAAAAAGGCCATGCAAAAATAATAATAATACTAAAAGGGAATGGACTGCCCACTCTCCTTTAAAAAAATATTTTCTCCTGATGTTTTTCTGGCTCTCAGCTGTCCATGTTTTTCTCTGTAATGCAGTGAGTGCAGGGGCTAAAGAAAAAAAAAACATGGCAAAATGTAAATGGACAGACAGTCTCTCCACCCACAGAGGGAAATGGAGGTAGAAGGATTATTTTGCTTTGCAAATGACCACTGACTTTCTACTCATTCAGCGGCTTATTCGTGCACTCCCTCTACTGCCACTGTAGCTGTGTTGGTAGGTTGCCGGCTTTTTGGGTGCCTTCACAATTCAGAGAGGTCATACATGTCTGACTGGAGGATGTCTGCCGTTCATCTGGCAAAACTAACCAGTGAAAACTCGAGTTAAATGACTTCTTTCTGGCTTTTAAGCATTTACCGCGTCCATACTTCACTGCGGTGTGTAGTCAAGAGTAATGATTTGTGGTAATGACTTCCTAGGGGCAACTCATGTTTGTTCATTTCCCCTCTGTTTTCCTCTCATTAAACCTTTCAAAGTCTTTTGCATGGTACCCTGGAAAATAAATAAAGTTACCAGTCAACAGTTACTCCTTTCTTGTTGGAGTGGAAGTCTCAGGCTCAAGTCAGGTCAGTCATCATTCAGAGACAAACATGAAGAGAGAGGGGAAAGATATCAAAGTTTAACCGTACTGATGATGTTTAATATACATTATAGCACCGTATTCATCACATAATATTTTCTTCACCTGTTTTTATATATTTGCAGGTCTCTCAGTCTGTACAAGTGGGTTTGAAGAGATTTACATGTAAGATTAATAATTTTTATAGCACTTTTCAAAACATTACAGTATAAGCTTCACAATTAATTGGGATCATAAAAGAAAAAGTACAACTCAATAAAACAAAGATAAGCAGAGTAAAATTGTAATTAAATAGAGATGATTACAATGATAAAGCTAATAAATCAAATAAATAGATCCAGCCTTAACAACAAAGGAAGAAATAAATACAAGACATAGCAACAGTATTAAAAAATTAATAAAAGACTAAAGGCCTTATGGTAAAAGTAAGTTTTAAGAAGAGACTTTAAAGATGCTGCTGATTCCAAAGTCTGTGAACCCTGATTGCACAAACCCAGTCACCCTTTGTCTTTCTGAATTGGAAATATTTAATATTGAACTGATATACATCATAAATGGTGTGATAATTATATTAACCATGATTATATGTTCATGATAATAATCCGCAGATTGTTGAGATTCTGTATCTGCAGTATTATCTGCCACTCAGACGTGTGCTAGCATTCCTGACAGAAGAAATAGTTTGTACCAGTCACCTCTCGGGCACTTTTGTTTTTTGAAGAAGTCTTTAGGGAATTTGTTTGAGTGTGATTATGCGAGAACAGTAATTGCTAAGGTTTGGAATTGCTAGAGGGGCACTTTTGTAGTTGTATTTTGAATTATGCATATTGAGGTATGCATAAATGTACAAAAGTGGTCCAGATTCATGTGTTAATTCTCCCATTCCTATTATTTAGCTGCAATTATGCTGAAGACCTTCAGAAGACCTTGGATAATGTTCAGTCAATCATTATGAGCCAATAACACAGAATAAGCCAATTACACATTATTTGTGACAGCTGTGCGATGCAAACAGTGAAAGCAGTGAAAATGAAAGTATGTTAAATCACCTCCATGGGCTGAAGGGGCCTAAAACGCCACTGTAACGTGTGAATACATGGCGCTGAAAGCTGATTTGAAGCACTATGGTCCTGGAAGTGTCTCACAGTGGGAATTCATTGTCACTGACATTCCTAAAGGTCACAGTAAACCTGGAAATAACTCAGGGTTTGGCCGAGAATAGGTGAAAATGGGCGAGGTGTGCACAGTGACTGCTGTGTAGCTGTGACAGAGATGTGAATCTGAATGCAGGATAACTAAAGTACATGTGTTGTGTATTTGAGAGAAATCATAAATTCACCTCAAAGTTTCTATTGATTTGAAACACAGCCATGCTTTAGTTTCATAAGGATCCTGTTCAGAAATTATTTAGATTGCATTACAATTTTTGGATTATTATTTCATTGCTGTGATCAGGATTCACATTGAGTAAATGCAGTTGAAAAAGGTGAATGGTACATTACACAATAGCCATTCTTGTACACTCTTGTATGCAATTACCTACTGTCCATTTAAAAAAAAATCCAATGCAGTTTGCGTGCAGTGCATGCAACGAGCCAGCCACAGCTGCGTCGAAAGCAGTTACACACTTGCAGCAGACAATGAGACTGTGGAGGTGAGACTGTAAAAGCCTCTGAAAATGTGGCTCTTTCATTTCTGGATGGGAGCCACTCGGGCAGAACGAGTCGTCGCACGAGCCTAACTAAAGCCGGTTTTCCCCGTCACATACATTTGCCCTGCGTCCCATTCAACTCCACAGCAAGAGCTACAATGTAAAAAAAATATATATATATATATAAAATGCAGCTTGAACCATTGGCCCTACAGTGAAGTCACCTGTTATCATCTGTCATTTACCACAGCTATATTTCCCTTTCATTTTCCACTGTCGGCGCAATGCACAGCAGGAATAACAGGAGTAGGAATTGTTCATGTGAGACCCAGAGCTGCAAACCTGTCAATCACACCTGTAAGTCTGATGAAAGCCGTGCTCACAGGGGAGACATGCCTATTCCAGTGTGCATGTTCCTTCCTCCACTTCTCTCGCTCTTCACCCTGCAGTACAGACCCCTAGCGTCAACTTTTGGTTCTGGCAGATAGTTTTCTTGCTCCTGGAAATGGCTGACTCATTCCTTTTCGGCAACTCTTTAAAGTGAGTGGTTTGATTTGACTCACGCACGCACCTGCATGCAAATTTGAAACGGCCATGTACGTGCCTCACCAGGAGCTGGCCCTCATCACGCAAACACTCCAGTTTCTCCTGCTTGTGCATATGTGAACGCTTCAACCCACCGGGAGCCTTGCAAATATCACAATATCGACCGAAATCTTTTCTACTGAGTTGCGATCACGCTGGTGAGCACACCGGGGTGCAAGATGGTGCCAAAAAACCCAGAACATGTGAGACGTGATTTGAGTGTGAGAGGATGAATGAGTAGGAGAGCGGTGTGTGGGCATGTGCGTGCGCTTTTTTTTTTCCCTGTGCAACCTACGCTATGACTCGCTTAACAAGGGACATTGAGAACAAGGAGTAGGCTGACTCCAATGTTCAAAGACCACTTGTGGCTTGTGGCTTACCTGCTTTGCCAATCACTTCAATGCTGCTGCCGCTGCTGCTGTCTCTCCATCAAAACACGTTGCGGTTGCTCAGCAGGTTCACCAGCCGGGTTAGTGTTACACTGGGGCATCACACTGTCATTGTTGGGCGTTCTCTCATTGAAAAAAATAGGAATTACTGGGTCAGCTCTGATGTTTCCAGGCGTGCTTGTTTTTTGGTTTGTTTTGGGGGTTCTTTTGATGCCATTTTGGGGTTGCCATCATTTAAACATCATTTAAATATCTTGTATTGCACAGGGTTTTTGGGGCCATGCACACCTCAGTTTAAGACCAATCAACAAATAAATGATTACATATTAACAGCTGTTCATATCAAGCATATGCACCACATGTTCATATGTGCAAGGTAATGCTCGATGCTTTTTGTCATCAAAACACAGTATAAAGCTGGCTTTACATTGTGCAGCTGAAATGCAGCTTCAGTTCCATGCAACTTGAAGTTCCAGGTGAACCATCCAAAGAAAATGATAAATTTGGTTGCATCATCATTTGGAATGTTCCATCTGGATTTGTTGACATGCCAACAGTCATGCAACCTGCAACTTATCGCATGGAAGTTGCACTATGTAAAGCCATGTAAATATAAGTCTACTTTCACTTTTAAGTATCATGTAGCTGAGTTTAGCTTAGATCTCCATAGACACGTTTAAATGTTTAATCAATGTAGAAATGTTATAATGTCTAATACGTCTCTGGCTCACGTAACGACTATGACTAGTTCAGGAAGGATGTGAGTCAAACCCACTGCGAGCCAAATCGCAGGAGCTTGCAGGGCACGTCCAGTTTTAGTGGGATGTTCAACTGATGCCTGTTATTTGGCTTTAGGCTATTGGTCTTCTTTTAATTGTTGTTGAATAGTTTATGAGGTTCGTCACGTCGGGGCAGGGGCAGCCCTACAGCGCTGTTGACTATGATACTCTGTGCTCATGTGTGCATAGGTGAATCAAACGAATCAAAACACGGGAAACATTCTAATTAGAATCAATAGGCGTTAAGCTGTTATGTCACAGCTTGTTAAGTCCGACCGGGCTGGGAAAACGCGGCTGGCTCAACCTCGGTCCAGCCAGGTTTGGCTAGGCTCTAAAGACAGTAGACAGTAGCTGTGAGCCAGATAGGCCACAGCGCGTCTAGACCCAGGCCAGTGGAGACAAGACATTAGTCACCTCCCTGCAGCATTAACAGACGAGCGCTGTGGATAGATTAAGCATACAATTAAACATATAAGCCTGCTTAATGGCACACTGATGCTGTTAAGTACCATCGGTTGTGGTAATATGGTATGGTAATCAGCTACAGTAGGTCTGACAAACACCTAAATATTTTTATCCTTCTGTTTCATTCAAAATGAAAAAAATGATTAAAAAAGAGAAAAAAAATGAACAAACAAACAGGGAGGCGGGGAATGTTGCAGAGTAATTTACATCTAAAATAAGTCAGATCTCAGTTAGGAGAGGATGCACGATTAGTGAGGCGTGTGCAGCTGCAGAGTGGAGCTCTCCCCCTCATGGAGGAGCTATTTTTTAATTTATTTTTCCCCCAATTCTCACTCTTTTCCCTGCAAACACAGCACTTCCTCCTAGTCGAGGCCTCAGCAACCAAATAGGCAGACCGGGGAAAAAAAAACAAAATGGGTATTTTCTCTATGTATTTTACATGATGGGCAAACTCCTAGAGATTACTTTCAGCGCTGGATAATATCCCTCCAAGGCGGGCTATTTTGTTTACCGAGGGAAGCAGCAATAGGCCGGCGGGGAGCAGCGCACGGAGGGACTTTGCAGCCTTCACTCTCTCATCATGCCGCAGCCACTGACGCTGCTCGTGCTGCACATGTGCTGAGCATCCGGACCCAGCGCTCCCTCTCTCTCTCTCTCTCTCTCTCTCTCCCAGC